>KN166715.1:589-11742 GCA_000757745.1 Steinernema scapterisci | reverse complement strand
GCTAATTGCAACAAAAACTCTTCTAATTCCCAATTCTCGGCTCCGAGCCTCTTCCACGCTCTTGTTGCTGCCACTCGATCTTGATACTTCTGCGCCTAATCAGGACGGCGATGACCGCTCACATCAGAATCCTCTCCTTGTTTCTTAACAACCGTTTATTTACCAAAACACAATCACAACACCAATTCTCATCGCTTTACAAGCAGAACAGAACAAAGTTCGCGAAGAGAATGAAATAGAACCCCAGCTTAATCAAGAACTCAACTCCCATCCATTCGATACTGCTGCCGTGCGTGGGGAAAACGCATTTCTGCTCCAAAATCTGAACCCGATCGTCCAGCATCCGGATTTGAGATTCATGACGGATCGCTTCTTCCTTAGCGTCAAAGAGTTCCTTCTCCAGTTCAAGGATGTTGAGCTGGAGTCGGCCGATTTCAGAGTTCAGGACGGTCGGGAGTTTGCGAGCCGCTTCAGCTTCACGGTTGACGTCTTCCAAGGTTCGGTGAATCTGGAGCTGCGCGTCGTGTTCTCCGTTGAGGAGACGCTTGACCTCTTCTTCATCGTTTTCTCCGTTCGATTCTTCGTCTTCTTCGCTCACCGAAAGTTCGACGGTGGCTTCGGATTCTTCACTCTGGTCATACTCTTCTTCGACGTCGACCTCCTCATCGTATTCTTCGGTTCCCTCAATGTCGACCTCTTCATCGTTATCATATTCTTCTTCGTCATCATCATCTTCTTCGAAGTCGACCTCTTCTTCCGATTCGCACTCGTCCTCGGAACTTTCGCCGTACAGATCTTCTCCATCTTCCTCGGCGTTTTCCTCCTTTTCTAAATGCTCACCCTCCTCACAGCCACATCCACAATCGTTATTATCGCAACCGTCAGCATCGCAACAGTCGCAGCACGATCTCTTGGTGCAGTTCTCGCAATGTGGCTTGCATTCGCAATCCGAATCGCCGTCGAAATCGCAGCGACATTCGTCCAAGTCGCCGCGATCTTCGGATTCCTCGCCCTCGGCCGCTACGGGATCAGCCTCTGCCTCGCTGGGAACGGTGCTTAGAGGAGCAGCAACTTCTTGGCGCTTCTGAATGCGCTTCTTGAGTGCATTCTCAAGACGTTCCCTGAGAAGCTTGAGCTCCTCCATTCGAGCATTCTTGGACTCACTCGTCGCGGTACTTTCGGCGGAGGAGAGCATGGTTTCGGAGATGGCGATTTGGGATCGTGCTGATTGGTCAATGTGCGCTATCCTTTATGCACCAAGCGTCAAGGAGAGCAATGCGGATTTTCGCACTGTGCGGCATCGATTCGTGGTCGAGCGTTGCTTTTCGAAAATTGACGCTTGCGATGCCGGCGAAGGATTCTTCCAAAAGCTGCAAGCAGTTCAGGACGATGAGATCTGAAATGAAGTCAAGATTCCGGCCGAAATAAGCGCTAAAAACCACAAGAGAAGGGCAGGAAATAGCGCCGCTATCGCTACAACTCCGCCCATCAGCGATATAGCGCAGCGTCCATCGGACGAAACAGAGAGGTTGTGTGGCGCATTGCAAACGTTCTGCGCAACGACTCCAACGGTCACGGGTTCGATCCCGGTCTATGACGAAGAAAATACCGCCCCAGGCAGAAGTGTTTGTGTTGATTGGACTTTTCTGAGACTCTTTTTGCCTTGAGGAAATGGGGCGATAACGGTTAAACTGACGCTGAAATATTTCAATTTTGCCATAAAATGTTCATATTTAAAAGCTGTTTTGTCCAAATCGTCACTTCAAAGCACGTTTAACGAAGTTCGCTATCCAAACTATCATCAGTTTTCGTCATGACCGCTGTGAACAGAACCTTGATGTCGCCGGCTCACCGCGGTCCAGGGATACACAGACCGACCGCTCACTATCAAGGCATCTTTGCAAATGGGCCACGGCCGCTGTCTGGATATCTCCTTGTCTAATCCACATGACAGTCTGCAGAACTTGTCTAGAAGGAGATTGACCTTTCGTGCATCTCATTGTCCGCAGACGAGCTCATCGCGATCGGTTGGTCGTTTCTGCACTTCCCGAACGGTCCGCTCCAGAAACCGCGAAATCAGCAGCGCAATGGACGTCTCCACCTGCCGAGCCGGATGTCAAACCCCTGAAAGCAAGAAAGCGCCTCGCATGGTGGACATCGATGGAGTTAGCCTGTAAGTCTGATGATGCCTTCAGCTCCTTCTGTACTAATTCTGTTCCAGCTTGTGGGCCCCTCGAATTCCAAGATACCAACGCCGTAACCCGATGATGCGTCCTCGAAAACTCTTTCAATCTACAGAGCTCCGCGTAAGTTCCTTCTTCTCCATACTGAAATACCATCACCTCTTTCAGACTCTCATCGAAAAATACAAAGAAGAACAACAGCAAGACAGCAGCAGCCTCAGCAGCCAGGAAGAGGTATGACCAGTGAGCGTCAATTGTTATAATAAGAAGCAGCTTCCAGCTTGATCTCCAAGTATTGTATTTAGTTGTAGTAAATAAATAAAACACATATTGGCCAATTAAAATTATTAACAAGGATCGACGACTGCTTCATTCACAGCCCCCTAAAACCCGTCAGCTAAAGTATGTAACAAGATATACCCAAGACTTCTATTCTTTCTTCAGCTTGCGTTTCGTTGTTGATTCGCCGGTCTCGGCTGCGCGTAAGCGTGGAACGTACGCGCTTTCTGTAACACAAGAAATTAAAGATCTTTTCTTGAATTTCCTCAAACTCACCCTTGATTCCTCCTTCTCCTCGTATGCTCTCGCGCGAGCCAGCTCCGTTTTGCCGATCAGATCGTTCTGCTTGTTCATGGCGGTCGTGATAAATGTATACATTTTTCGGACATGAGCCGAAGCGGAGGATCTCTGGAAGGAAAGAATTAAAATCGAAGATCGAAGGAGAACTTACGCCGTGGCACCCGACTGATGCGTTGTGCTTTTCCCAGTTCATCATCTCCGTCACGTAGAACGTGATCGCGTGGGATTGCATCCACATCTTCGCCTTGGCGCTGTCCCATCTGAACAACCTTCATAATTCATATTCCTTAGGCCGAAACTCACTCATGGAACGACGGCGATGGGAGGATCTGCAAGCACAGCTCGTCGAGTTCTTTCTCCTCTCGGCGGATAACCACCTCGGAGTAATTGCACAGAAACTCGAGGAGCATGTGCTTCGTGCGCTCCGATCGCGTGGAGTTCGGAACCAGAAGCAGTTCGAACACCGCGTCGAAAACGATCAGCAGCGGTTCGATGGATCGGAGCGCTTCGCACATCGAGCGGTTCAGCGCGTGTGGATACATCCTGCGATAGTCCCTTGGAGGATCCAGTTGCTCGACGAGCCATTCCAGAGGCTTCATAATGCGATAAAGTCCATCGGCATCATTGTAGCAGCTCAGGAACTTGTCGGCGGAAACCACCAAGGACTTGGACAGCTTCAGTCCTAAGTTTTCCGTGTAAACGCCGATGCAGATGTCCTTTTCTGAAAAGCATTGCGGTTAATGTGCATCGATATTAAGGATACACTTACCAGAATTGATGAACTCCAGCGCGATGTCGTTGTTGAAGAACGCCAAGTCGAAGTAGGCGACCATAAACTCGATCTCCGGGTCGTTTAGGTTCGTGCAGGGCTTATTAAGAACGAAGTAGTTCTCGTGAGACTCCTTTTTAAGGAACTTGTAAATTCCCACGGGGATCTAAAAATGAACCGATTATGAGTTGTTTCGAGAAAAATCAAAAGTTACCTCAGGACGAAGAGAAATGCTAAGAACCTTCTTGAACCATTTGACGAAGCAGTACTTGACCATCCACTCGCACTTGTTCATTTTAGTACGGATGAGCGTCGTGTACTTGTCCGGGATTTGGTAGTCGTCGACTGTAATGTTTATGCGTTAGAACATCCAAGCTAAAGAAACGACTTACCTTGCAGACGGTTTCCTAGGCTCTCCAGGCAGCGGATGACGTGGTCGCGGAACTTCAGGGTCTTCTTCACGTATTCTGTTTCGAAGAGTTCCAAAAACAGAATCGCGAGAACTCCTGGATTCACGGAATCCACCTTCTCCTCCGAGGTCCATGCGATCCGCGTTCGGCGAGCCACGGTGCCGCTGGAGAAGATTCGGGTGATGATGTCCATGGCGGCGATTCGTTTGGCGTCCTTCTCGAAGACCAGCGGGATCAGGAAGATGGCGAGGAGTTCCGTGGCCTTGCAGACTTCCAGTTCGACCTTCTGTTGTCCGTCGTCGTAACATTTTGTTATGTTCGTGACCAGGTTTGTGAATCCCTGGTACACGTGGTCCTGCTGGAGATCTACCGCCGGCTGCTGCAGAAGCCATCTGAAGACGGCGATGTATGCAGTGTGCTCGCCAAGGCGGAGATCGATGGCCTTTGGAGTGGCTCGAAGGACCTGAAAAGTTGAGTTATTTTATGCTTGCAAGGATTGGGGGACTTACTCGTAAGACGCCGGAAACTACGACGTGATTCAGGGAGCACTTCAGGAAGACCTTCTTCAAGGTGGTCAGAGGAGCCTTCCTGAAGACCTTTTGGAACTGAAACGGAAAGAATAAGCTCCCGAATTGATATATGGAGGAGTTTAGAGTGCGTTCCGAACGCTGCGGATAGCGTTGCAAACGCTTGTAATCAATTAATTTTTGGTCACAAATAAATAAATGAAAGCGAAATTTCTTAAATCTGCGCCTGATGCGAACGGTGCTCGATGCGAATAAGGCTTCGTCGGCCATCGAGCCTATCAGCTGATCGGCCAGGACCGCTTTCAGGTTTCTCAAAAATTTGAAAAGACTTACCAGATCGGTGCACTCCGCGAGGACTTCATTCTTCATGACGCCGTGGTCCAAAAATCGGGGGAGGACATCTTTGATTTCTTCATTCTGAAAATAATGCGTTTTAATCCTAGAAACTCCAAACTTTGAAACTTACGACGTCGGGTTCGCGATCGCAGTGTTCCTGGAACTCCTGGTCGATCTTCGCGTAGTCGATCATCTTTCTGGAATTTCCGGAATTTCACAAGTCGCGTGACGGAAGGCAAAATAGAAACAATGCACGTTTGAAAACCCACCGGCGAAAGAAATGCGACGTTGCTATGCAAATGGCGTAAATTCGAAAATACAGGACGCTGGGACGAGGTCAGGGTGCCCGCGATAGGAGCATTGGAATTAGCAAGCAGTCGGGTGTGGATGGGGAAGTCGGAGGTTGAGATTAAGTGGTCGATGGAGACATTTGAGTCTAGACCAGAGTGATTAGATGGCAAAAAGGATTGGGAAATTGAAACTGAACCAGACCAGTTGTCCATCAGACCTCGATGAACCGAGACTCCAAGAATTCAGAGGGCGTCATTTTCAAGAGTGGTGATTGAAGGGTCGGTCGTGCTGCTCGTGGATCCGTTCTCTGCTCCTGACGGTGCTCCGAATGCTCCAAGGATTCCACAGACTGGCGGTATTTAACGACTGTTACTGAGCAGACCCTAGAACATGCATTTCGGCACTGATAGCGGTGGACGACATCTGGAAGACGAGTATCATCAAATTTGATTCTCTGCAAACTCCCAATCCTCGATCAGACACCGGGTCTTGTAAGGCTCCAATAGACACATGTCTGAAACCACCTTTAAAAGGCCGCAGAGCAGCCACTCGCCCGTGAGTCCAACCAGCCGCCGGTCGTGCTCCTCTCCTCGCTCCAAGAGCGCCATCTCCACCTCTGCTCCGCCGCAAGGAACCGCTCCGCCTTTGCAGATTCGCTGACAGAAACAACCAGTCATGCCCAAATGTGACATCATCGAGGTTATCCTCATCCTCTACATCAGCGTGAGTCTTGCTCGAACACCTTTCTCGGTGCTAACATTCACCTTTTCAGCCTGTCGCCGTGTGGTACCATGCAAAGGAGTGTAACATGCACGTCCTGATTAACGTTTTGCTCTGGCTCTTCTTCGTTTTCCCAGGATTCCTCCACGCCATCTGGTACTGCTGCTGCCGCGATGGTTAAACAAGTGACCAAGGAAGATTTTGGAAGATCGAGAAGATTGTTTTTAATATTCTCGCTAATAAACATTGTTTGTTTCTCCACATAATGCATTTCCTCTCTTTGCTCACGTAGTTCATGACGTTTTCCCAAAAGAATGAATCTGTACAGTTTTTCCGTGGGTTGCAAATGCCTTCGTTTCTGAAAGGTGTCCGTGAATAAGCCCTGACGATTCTTCCTGACGATGTGGTGATTCACTCAATTGCTGCTGAAAGCACCTCCCCAAATGTATTCGTGCTGTTTAGAAAGCATTTAGCAGCTCGCTCTTTGTCAATCGGTGAGCAGCGTTCTCCCGTGAGAGGTCGGAAATGGCCGAACAAAACAGCGACAACGAAATCTGCGAGATTATCCTCCTGATCTTCCTTCCCGTAAGTCCTAAAGTGCTGTCTCCCCCATAATCGACGCCTCATTTCAGCCAGCTGCCATAGGGTACCACGATGGAAGGTGTTCCGGACACGTTTGGCTCAACATATGCTTGTGTCTTCTCGGAGGCATCCCGGCGTATATTCATGCGATTTGGTACTGCTTCCTGCGTGGCAGACAATAAGAAGAAAGAGATTTAATGACTTCTTGTTTAATAACTTGGTGCTATTTTGATAATTTAACTATGTCTGAATGAAGCAATTCTTTTTTGAATTCTTAGGCCGAGAAGAGCGTCAAGTTTGAGTTTCATTCAAAGGGATGTTGGAGATGGCAGAACGTGAAACCGTGATTCAAATCACGACCGGTTCCAAAGATTTCGGCTAGCAGAAATGAGACTTCTCACAAACACAGACAGACTTCAATGTACAGGGTGGGCCGTAAAATAAAACGTCTCGTTTAGGGTCCGCGTTTAGACAAAGCGCTATTGTATGGAAAATCGACCGGTCGTCCGCTGCTCGACCACTACAAATGATGAGCTCTTCATACAAAAGCGCTCTGTCTGAACGTGGCCTCAAACGAGACGTTTTATTTTACGGCCCACCCTGTAGACAACTTGAAGACAGGAACGGAGCCACTTGGAACTGATGACGTTGAAGAGTGGTCGGGTGGATCGGGTCGCTCTGAAGGTGGAGGACTGCGAAGATCTATCGTTGATTCCTTCGAAAAGCGCTTCCAGGGGAATCAGGGTGCATCAATGCCTTCTTCCAACTGCGCTTACAGCCGGACTGGCTAAACATGGCCCGACCGACCGCTGGACCGAAAGGCCGAAGAATGGCTTCGGGCTCGACGTTCAGCTCGCCTTGTCTGAAAACCGTCATTTTGGCCTCTCGCGCGTGCGTCGACCGGTCAGTCCTCTTTGCCAGAATCCGCATCAAATCCATTTGCGCGGCCCGAAGCGCACGAAGCCTTATCGCTTAAAACTATATTTGTGCTCGTTTTGTGCTTCAGATTCAACGTTCTTTTGAATTTATATGTTATTGCGCTTCCGCTCCACGAAGCGTTGTTCAGAGTATCCTTTTTGCTCTCTTGATTCTTCTTTGCTCGCTGCGCTTTTAGGATCAACTCTCCGTGGTTCTCATATTTCCGATCAACTAGGAATGCACCTGCCACTGGTCCTATCGCGAAACGCCTGTCGCTTGCTCGGGTCACTGTCTCACCCCAGACCACGTCACAATCACAATCACAAAAACGTCACACACGTTTTCGGTTCGATCGCTCTTCTTTCGTGGCGTGGATTTCCGTTTGTCATTGTTTCGTTTTTCAGCTGATTTCTGCTTTTATGTTGCGTGTTTCCGCGTTATTGGCTTCATTACGTATTAATGCATCTTCAATTTTGTGGTTGTTTGCAGATTGAGCCATGAAGCGCGAGAAGAAGGACGAAGAGGCCGGAACTGGCCACCCGTTCGCCAACCTGGACAAAACGGCCGTCTGTCAAAATGTAAGAAATGTTTGGGATTCAAACGTTATCTAAGGTTGTGTTTCAGAGCAGGGCATTCAGCGAAACACCGCTGAACACGAAGAAATGCCGCCTGACGCTGACGCAGATCTGCTACATGCTCCAGCAAGGCGAAACCCTAGGACGCACAGAAGCCACCGAGTGCTTCTTCGCCATCACGAAGCTGTTCCAGAGCAAGGACGCCGCTCTCCGAAGACTGGTCTACATGGCGATCACGGACCTCTGCAAGCACGCCGACGATGTCATCATTGTCACCCAAAGGTAAGTCTTGAAAGTGAATCAAACTGCTTTTTCATAGATCCATTTTAGTTTGACCAAGGATATGACTGGCCGAGAGGATCTGTACCGTGCTCCGGCCATCCGCACCCTCTGCCGCATCACCGACAGCGGCATGTTGCAGGCCATCGAACGTTACATGAAGCAGGCCATCGTCGACAAGTCGCCAGCCGTCGCCTCCGCCGCCCTGGTTTCGTCGCTCCATCTCCTGAAGCAGAGCCCCGAAGTCATCCGTCGATGGGCCAACGAAGTCCAGGAAGCCGTCTCCCACGACAACCCGATGGTCCAATACCACGCGCTCGTGCTGCTGTACCACATCCGAAGCGGCGATCGTCTTGCGGTCAACAAGCTCGTCCAGAAGTACAGCAAGAGCGGCCTCCGATCGCCCTTGGCTCTGTGCTACCTGATCAGAATCAGCGCCAAGCTCATCGGCGAGGACGACTCCGGAGCGGACCATCCCCTGTACGGCTTCATCAACTCGTGCCTCCGCAACCGAAGCGAGATGGTCGTTTACGAAGCCGCCTCCGCTTTGGTTCATCTGCCGAAGACCTCCGGCAGCGACCTGTCGACTGCTGTGAGCACTCTCCAGTCGTATTTGTCGTCGCCGAAGCCGTCGCTTCGTTTCGCCGCGGTGCGCACGTTGAACAAGATTTCCACGACGCATCCCGAGGTCGTCATCAACTGCAACGTCGACTTGGAGCAGCTGATCACAGATCAGAATCGCTCGATCGCCACCCTTGCGATCACGACTCTCCTGAAGACCGGAGGAGAATCGTCCGTTGAGCGTCTGATGAAGCAGATTAGCTCTTTTGTGTCCGAAATCAGCGATGAGTTTAAGGTAATCTTTTTTTTGTAACAGGTTTTAATGGATTTCTTTCCAGATCGTTGTCATCGAAGCGATCCGTTCGCTCTGCGGAAGATACCCTCGCAAACACGCGACGATGATGAACTTCCTCTCGAAGATGCTCCGCGACGATGGCGGATTCGAGTTCAAGAAGGCCATCGTGAACACCATTATCACAATCATCGAGGAGAACACCGAGGCCAAAGAATTCGGCCTGATGCATCTCTGCGAATTCATCGAAGATTGCGAGCACTCCGTCCTCGCCGCCAAGGTCCTGTACCTTCTCGGAAAAGAAGCTCCTTCAACTTCAAACCCGGCCCGCTACATTCGCTACATCTACAACCGCGTTATTCTGGAGAAGACCCGCGTCCGCGCCGCTGCTGTTACGGCTCTTGCCAAGTTCGGAGCTCAGTGCCCCAACTTGCGTCCTAGCATCGAGGTTCTTCTCAGCCGATGCAAGCTTGACAACGACGACGAAGTCCGCGATCGCGCAACCTACTACCTGGCCGCCCTGAAGACGAATCAACCCAACGTCATCTCAAACTACATCTCCAACAACCTGCAAGTATCCGTCCAAGGATTGGAACGCTGCCTGGAATCGTACGTCCATGGAAACGACTTCACGAAGCCGTTCGACTTGAAGCAAGTGCCCGTTTCCTCGGTGCCCATTACCGCTGCTGCCGAACGCAAACGATCTTCGCTCGCCGTTGATGGGTGCTCATCCGCGCCTTCCGTCGCAGCCTCAAAGAAGGATGACAAGAAAGCTTCTCGCCAGGACATCTATGCTGGTAAGTCTTTTCAAATATAACTGAGCATCTAAACCCACCATTTAGAACAAATCGCCGCCATTCCTCAATTCTCGCACATCGGACCTCTCGCCAAATCTTCTTCGCCCGTGGAACTCACTGAAGCTGAAACCGAATACTACGTCACGTGCGTCAAGCATATCTTCGAGAATCACGTCCTCCTACAATTCGACTGCAGCAACACCCTCAACGATCAGCTGCTCGAGAACGTTTACGTGGAGCTCGAAGCCAACGACGACGCTGGATGGGAACTCGAGCAATCCTTGCCGCTGGCATCGCTGCCGTATTCCGTAAAAGGAACAACGTACATCCTGTTGGCGAAGCCTGAAGACGTCACCACAGGATCCTTCACGGCAACGCTGAAGTTCGAAGTCAAGGACGTCGACCCAGCAACCGGTGAGCCCGAATCCGATGAACACTACGACGATACATATGCGGTAAGTCGTTTCCTAACATTCAATTCTTAATCGTAACCTTGTTTCAGTTGGAAGATCTCGAGATCAATTTGGAGGAATGAATATGTGTGATACAAAGTAACTAAATTATTGTAACTTATGCGGATATAACTGTTTTTATGTTCAAATGATTGTAGCTATTAAGTCTAAATTCTAAAATTCGACTTGTTTCTGGATTTTTTTAGCTCTTCCTAGCGGCCGGCAGGAGTGTTTCTCTCAGCATTTGGATGTCGACGGTTTGACAAACTTTTTTGATCCAGAAATCCATCGTTTCTCGCAAGAATTCTCTCTTCATCTGGCTCCGAGGAGCAAAGGACATGTAGTTTCCTGGATGCTCTTGTGTGACGGCTTCCCACGCAACTCCGTTTACGACCGGCTTCCTGAAAGGGGAATGAGTATTTGAGCGAAGGAAGAAGATGAGCAAACCCAGTTTTGATGAACGATATAAAACCCGAAAGGAGATTCTTTTGGAACGCGCGATCATCTTCGTCGAACTCGTAGGGAAGACCGGCAAACGACCCGAAAAGGTACGGTAACTCGGTTCCGTGATAAGCGCCTTTGACGGGGAAGGGGAACACGGAGGCTGGGTTGTGGTATTCCTCTCGGTACATGTAGAGGGGAGAGCTTCTGGCTGCGCGATCTTGCGCTTATTGGAACATGGGGACGTTGAAGAAGAGATCGGTGAAAAGCTGGAATATGCTGATTTGAATCGAGGTCAAAGCATGTTGATTTGGATCAAATGAGCGTCTGAATTTTGTAGGCAGATTTAGACGGATCGACCGGTCGGAAATCAGATTGGCAACTCGATTCTAAATTTAATTCGGGTCGGGTCACGGGTCGACCCGAAATTCTAAAAACAAT
>KN166713.1:4566-22353 GCA_000757745.1 Steinernema scapterisci | reverse complement strand
CCCCTCCCCCTCAGATAAAAAAGCCATGATTTGTGACGTTACCAAAACACGTTCGCCACAATCGCAACTCCGTTGTAATATCGGAACCCTCGCTGCAACACTCATTCGGACCGTCGTAGCCCCAGCGTCTCCGTGTGCCAATCGCCGCTGCCACGGTGCACTTGGGAGTGATAGCGCGCTGGGAGCCCGACGGCGGTCATTTGCTTAGCGCCGCCGTGGCGATCGGGATTTTTGATGTTTCTATTGTTTTGGGGTCTTTCGGGTTTTCTGACTTTCGGGGCTTGTTTACCATTCGAGGCTTAAGGTGTCT
This sequence comes from Steinernema scapterisci, assembly GCA_000757745.1. NCBI lineage: Eukaryota > Metazoa > Nematoda > Chromadorea > Rhabditida > Steinernematidae > Steinernema > Steinernema scapterisci. Next base: position 22,043 of record KN166713.1, on the reverse strand, counting down.
GGTTGTCTAGGTTTGGCTATTTCAGAGATCTGAATCATGAGCTTCTCATCGGAGTCCACGTCCCCTCCGTCCACTCCTTACAAGGTCAAGTGGTGTTCAGCCAAAAGAGAGAACCGAGTTTGTACCTGGGGTCTAAGGTGCAATTTCGCGCACTCTGTGGACGAGATCCGGGAGGTATGGGCTCTCTTCCCAGCTGTTTGGCTCTTAATTTGGGATGTTATAGTTTAGGAGGAACCCGAATTACAAGATGGAGGTGTGTATCTACTTCCTGAGAGGCTGCTGCTACTACGGAGATGACTGTAATTACATGCATGGAGACGAAGACCTGAGTGATGTGCAGATTGAGGGCGACGCTGAGACGGTGAGGAGCCTTAAGAGCTTAGGATTGGGTCCTGATCGAGCTTAGACTTATAGGTTTGCGTTTAGATGCCTCTGAACCCAACGTCGCCTAGGATCAATCGTCCGTCGTCCTCGTTGTCATCTACAGATGTGCCTGATCTAGCCTTTACGAAGACTAAGATGTGCAGGAAGCTGAAGAATGAAGGATACTGTCCGTTCCATGACCGGTGTTACTACGCCCACTCGGAGGAGGAGCTTCGGAAGTTTGTGAGTTCTCAGCTTCTTGGGATAGGACTGAAATCAGGTCTTGGGGGTACTGTAGGGGGCTGAGAAGGTTTAGCCAGGACACGGATCTGACCTTTAGAGCTGTTTGTGACTTGCTCCCGTTCTTCAGATGACCCTCCGATGTCGAGAAGCTGCCCACGGCATCCTGGAACGCCTAAAGGTCGACCCAAGTGACCTCGTCTTCTGTAATGGCTCCGCGGACATCGTGGGTCCTCTCTTGAAGGGCGAGGAGAGTAAGGAACCTCATCCTAAGGTGACCTTTTCACCTTGACCGATTCCAGAAGTTCTCTACATCTTCGAGAAGCTCGTCGACCACACAGAGTTGCCCCTGAAGAGATCCGACTTCGTGAGGGCCCAGTACGCTCTTACCAGAACCCCAGGCTACAAGATTGAGCCCGTGAACCGCCTCAAGATTATGCACCTAGTCTGGTGGGCAGTCCTGGAAAGAGAGAAGCGTGGGAACCTGACCGCTTGGGAAGACAACGAGCAGTTCTTCCAGTACTACAGTATCCGATACAACCAAGCTCAGCGCGCCGAGGAACACAACAGGAGTTCCAAACTTCCGAACTTCACGTTTACGGAAGCTTTGATGTCGCATTTCCAGGAGCACGGAGAAGGTAACCAAACCTCCCGAACCTATCTTAACGTTTCAAACCCAGGTCTGAGCGTGTTCCAGTACCTGAACGACCTGACCAAGCGCTTGGTTAACGAAGACAAGGTCAAACTGTTCAAGAACCACGACGCGGAGCCCGAAAAGTACCTTCAAGCCAGCGTGGAGCAATTCACCCAAGAAGACGGATTCATCGGCTTTCGGTCATGGAAGCTGATAATCAAGAGCGCTGATCGTGAGGGAGCCAAGGAGATCCAGATCTCCACAATCTTCTGCTGTTATCCGTCTGTCCCAAGTCCCGGTTCCCCATTCCAAGAGTTCTGTAAAAAGTGTCTTTTTTATTTCGGAGATGATTATGTCAAAAATTTCGACGTCAAAAACAAGAAATCTAAATCTAAAAAAAGTAAGAATTCTAGTAAGGAAACTAATGTAAAAGCTAAGAATTTTGATTCGACTACTTTAAAGCCTGTTCAAGCTGTTGTAAATACTTATAATAAGTTTTCTGTTTTAAGGAAATCTAAGAGAAATTGAGTTTTTATTTGAATTTTTGAAATTTTTTAGGCAGTTTTTGATGTTTAGGATGTTCGAATTGTTGAGATTCTTACGCAGCTTTGTACTCCATCTGTATCTGATTGATCCTAGGCTCTTTGTTGACCCTTGACATGCTCAAGTTCTGTTCGATTTACCTCTGATTTGAGTTTAATTCCGTTCTGACCTAATAAAGGCTTCTGACCTTTGGACCTAACTCTTGTATCCAAGGGTTCAAAGGCCGAAACGGCGTTCTCCATGTCTTACTGGTCGAATCGTACCCCCAAAACCCCTAAATGCCGAATTCCAACTGTTTCTGACCCCTATGGGTCTGAGTTACATCAAAGTTCGAAACGCCGTTTCGACACCTGTTTGCAACGGCCTAGATAGCGACCGACCCCTCATCGCGGCAGTCTCAGCTGCGACTTCAGCTCAAAGTGATAGCGCGCTGGGACCCCGGCGGCGGTCATCTGTTTGGCGCCGTTTTGATGAGTTAGTTTTGGTGGAGATGGGTGGTGTTTCAGTTGTTTTGAGATCGGGTGCTTTTAGTTCTAAGAAGCCCGGTTGGATGATGGCCATGACCGTGATTTGAACGCGCGACTCACCTCGCACCTAATACCGGTTTTCTCAAACTCGAGAGACGCCGTTAGACGTTAGAAACGTCTTATCGCAGGGTGATTTGGGTGGCTGAGTCGGCCGCTCAAGCAGCTGTTGAGTGGGGTCCGGCGAGTTCAGGCACTCCAATGCGCTTGATATGTGCGTTTCCTGTGGTTTTTGACCATTGGAGACTAGGATTTTGGACGGGTTAGATTCCAGTCTTGGCCTCATTGGAAGGTCCGCTTATTTAGCTTGTTTTGGCCGTCTATTAGGTCGGTTCTGTCCTACTGGAGCCTAACAACTACAATGCCTCATATTTTCCCAAGTCAACAAACTTAAAACATTCTATATTTACTGTCAGGAAAACCGTTCGCAACGTTCCGAACACCCGTTCGCACCGTCTCAGCCAGCGCCTCCCTTCATGTCCCTGCCGCTTCACTTGGGTATGATAACGTGCTGCATGACGTGCGTGCTTTAATGGAGTGCTGGTTTCGAAACTCGTGATTCGCTTCTATTTCGACCGCTTCCGTGTACGCATCTTATACCTTTTCAAATCAGTCTTTACAGCCTAAACCCCTCAGAATCAAGCCTTCGATGTCCTTCATGTCTTACAAGACGCAATGGTGCCGTGCCAAGTATGAGAATCGCATCTGCTCTTACGGTCAACGGTGTCATTACGCCCACAGTGTTCAAGAAATTAGGGTTGTAAGTTTCAGCCCTCTTTCTTCCAGCTTAGACCTTTTGAATATTGCAGAATGGCAACCCGAATTACAAAAGGGAACGCTGCGTCTTCTTTAAGAATAACGGGACTTGCCGCAACGGCATAAACTGTGACTTTATCCACAAGGGCGAAGACCTCAGCAAGGTTAAAACCGCGGATAGCAACAGCCGGGTTAGTAGTTTTACACCATAATTTAGACAAGACAAAATTGGTTTCAGGTGCCCAGCAGGCCTAGTCCGCCGAGAGCAAATCAAACACTGCCCGTGTCACCTTCGGCGACAACACAACCTGATCTCGGCTACACGAAGACCAAAAAGTGCCGAGACTTCAAGGCCAACAATCAATGTCATCGTGGCGAACAGTGTTATTATGCTCACTCTGATGAGGAGCTTCGGCAGAACGTGAGTCACCTGTTTTGTCCATTCAGGTCTTAAAAGTCTCATTATGACTTTTCAGATGACTCTACGCTGTCAAAGAGCGGCGCAAGGCATGTTGAAAAGCCTCAAGGTCGACCCGAGTCAACTCGTCTTCTGTAGGGGGACGGCCGATATCGTGCGTCCACTCTCCGAAGGAGACGATCGTAAGGAATTCCCCTCTTTCCTATTGATTTAAAAAATGATTACAGATGCTCTCTATATCTTTGAGAAGCTTGCCGAAAGCCCGGATTTGAGATTATCCGACTTCTACAGAGCCGAGTACGCCCTCACCAGAACATTGAGTTACAGGAGTGACAAGTCGGTCAATCGTCTTAAGCTGGTCCACATTGTGTGGTGGACAGTTCAGGAACGGCGGGAGAAAGGAAAGCTGGCGGCCTGGGAAGACAATGAGCAGTTCTTGCAGTACTACAGGATCCGATACACCCAAGCTCAGCAGGCCAACGACTTCAACACGAGCTGTGGTCGTCCCAACTTTTCCTTCGTTGAGTCGCTGATGTCTCACCACCAAGAGCACGGAGAAGGTGAATAAGTCCCAATTGAACTCTCTATAAAATTCAAATTTATAGGCCTCGACGTGTTCCAATACCTGGTCGAGTTGACGGAACGGTTGTGCAAGGAGAAGAAGAAGCAGCTCTTCCAGAACCACGAGAATGAGCCCGAAAAGTATCTCCAAGCCAACGTCGAGCAGTTCACTCGCGCGGATGGATCTATTGGCTACCGATCGTGGAAACTCATGACCAAAATAGCCAATTGCCAAGGAGTTAACACACTTCAAATTTCCACTATTTTCTGTTGTTACCCGTCTGTCCGCCAACCCGGTTCCCCCTTCATTGAATTTTGTAAAAAATGCTATTTTTATTTTGGAAATCAGTATACTAAGGATTTTGATAGCTCCAGTAGCAAAAAAGATGAATTTAAAAAACCCAAAAATTGTAAGAAACCTAAAGATGTTAATTCAGGAGTACCCGTTGTAGATACCTTTAATAAGTTCTCCGCTTTTAATACAGAATAGCCCATTTTAACCAACCTTTAAAAATTTGTGATTGTATCGCCCCTTATATCCTCATGTCATTCTCATGCCTTCTTTATGACCCCAAGAATCTGAAAATGTCGATTTTTTACTAACTGACTTTAGTCTGATTTAATGTTTAAGTTGTAATCTATGTTTTTTACTATCAGTTGTAATTTTATAATGTTTTAATTGTCATAAATTTATTAATTAGATCTCAAGATTAGAGGGAACTCATGGAGAAGAAGCTCAAAGTCTTGGTTCCGGGTTCCGAGGCTTCAAGATATCTCCAAAATGGTCCGACGACAGAGGCAAGGGAACGCGTGAGGTGACCCTAAACGCCTGAGTCCACGTCTTATCTACCCTCAGGACCCATCCGAACTCTCCTCGAACCCAAATCCTCTCCCTAAACCCCGCAATTCCCAAATTCTATACTCCCAGGCTTCCCCGTTCCCAACTCCCGACCTCCCGCTCGCCTTCTCTTGTTGGCGCCGGTCCCGCCACGATCGGCTTTACCGATTTCGTTTCGCCACCGTACAGTCGTCCACCGCTGACCGTCAACTTCCACCCCATTTTATCGCTGTTTTCTCGTTCCCCGAAGCCTGAAATCCCGATTTTAGACGTGTTTTGGACCGCTCGATCCACGTGTGCACCGCAGCGTTCCACTCCTATTTGCCCCCCAATCGTCGCCAGACTAGCGAGTCGCTGTGGCTGTTGGCCTTGTTTTGCGTCAAATTGCGTCAGCTCCTCTTTTATCGGGTGTGGTTCCTGTGTTTTCGTGTTTATTCGTGGTGTTGGCGTGTCTGGGAACGTGTGGGAAGCAGTTCTGTCGATAAATTGAGCTGAAATCGCGATTTTCTGACGAAATTTTGGTGTTTCAGGGTGCGAAATTTGTCACTTTGAGTGGCAGCGCATTTTGGTGATTTTGGATGTCTAGAAACCTATTTCGTCTCGAAATTCGTGTCTAAAATGCCGTTATTCTGTCTAGAAATCGTGTCTGTCGCGTTTGTTTCAGATCTGGGAGGAGGTTGGTGTTAAAGCTGTCTAGGCATGCGCGACTTGTCTAGGAATCTCCCGTATTCATGTCTAGACGCTTTGGTGGAGAAGCTGATTCTCTTATCTGTCTAGAGGGCCGCTAGACAGGTTTTTGATCACGATTTTTGAGACGCAGAATGTCCAAAATGCCCAATTTCATGTCTAGGCGCTGTATCCTGTCTAGCTGCTCTCATCTGGATAAATGCGTTTCGGCGTGTCTGTCTAGACAGAAATGATGATGGTTTTGATGTCTGAACGCGGAAATCTGTCTATTGTAGGATAAGGACGGCTTCTCCTAGACATCTATGCGCGAATCTAGACATGTGAAATTTTCAGACATGAATAGCATTATTTTTGGCGTCAAAATCGCGGTCAGCGGTTCAGTTTTGGCAATTTCAGACAGGATGAAATATGTCTAGACATTCGCGCGATTTTGAGTGTTTTTGATGCGCTTTGTATCACGATTTCGTCTACGTGACTCTCCGAAACCCAGCTTCTTAAGACCGATTTCGCTTCAGGTAAAAATGGAGTTCATGAAGGGCAGCGACGTGAGGAAGGCGTTCATCGACTTCTTCCGGGAACAGAAGGAGCACACCTACGTGCACTCCTCGTCGGTCATCCCCCACGATGACCCGACGCTCCTGTTCGCGAACGCCGGAATGAACCAGTTCAAGCCCATCTTCCAAGGCGTCGTCGACCCGGCCAGCGAAATGGCGAAACTGAAGCGCGCCGTCAACACGCAGAAGTGCATCCGCGCCGGCGGAAAGCACAACGACCTGGACGACGTCGGGAAGGACGTGTACCATCACACGTTCTTCGAGATGCTCGGAAATTGGTCGTTTGGAGATTATTTCAAGGTGAGCTTTTTTCATTTCTATACTTTTCTTTTAATTATGTCCTGTCTAGAAAGAAATATGCAACTGGTCCTGGGAACTCCTGACCAAGGTTCTCGGAATCCCGTCCGAGCGCCTCTACGTCTCGTACTTCGGCGGAGACGAGAAGGCCGGACTTCAGCCCGATGAGGAGTGCCGTCAGATCTGGCTCGACATCGGGTAAGTCTAGTCCACAGCCAGACATTTCTAAACGTTTCGTTTCCAGAGTCCCTGCAGAGCACATCCTCCCATTCGACATGAAGGACAACTTCTGGGAGATGGGAGACGTCGGACCATGTGGACCCTGCTCGGAGATCCACTTCGACCGCATCGGAGGCCGCGACGCGTCCCACCTCGTCAACGCCGATGATCCCATGGTCGTCGAGATCTGGAACCTTGTGTTCATGCAGTACAACAGGTATGTCTAGACTTTCTACTTTCTCCATTAATTTATGACCTAATTTCAGAGAAGAAGGCGGTATCCTGAAGCCGCTTCCATACAAGCACATCGATTGCGGTCTGGGATTGGAGCGCCTCGTCGCCGTCATGCAGAACAAGACTTCCAACTACGACACCGACCTCTTCATTCCTCTGTTTGAGGCCATCAAGGCGGTAAGTCAACTTTCAGACACTTATATCCATGTCTAGACGGCCAGCTGTTTAAATAGCGGTCGTCACGTACGTGGGGCTATCTAAATAGTGACCGTCACGTACACATTATTTTGGCTTATCCTCGTGCTGGGATCGGTCGGTCACGGAGATCTGTCTCTAGACAGCATTTCGGCCGGTCTAGACTAGATATTGACCGACCGGCCGCTCCCGCAATGACCCGCACCAGGAAAATGATCTCAAGGCAACAGATCGGTCTCATTGTTCTCACGTCCACTAGACGTGTTGAACAGGCACTGTCCATGTCTAGACAGCTAATTACCGAATACCCACGATTTCCATGCTGATTTCAATCATTTCAGGGAACGAACATCCGCGAGTACACCGGCAAGATCGGAGACGAAGACGTTGACGGCGTCGACATGGCGTACAGAGTTGTGGCTGACCACATCCGCACTCTGACCATCGCCCTCAGCGACGGCGGCGCCCCCGACAACGTCGGTCGTGGCTACGTTCTCCGCCGCATCCTCCGCCGTGGCGTCCGCTACGCCAAGGAGAAGCTCAACGCCGCTCCGGGATTCTTCGCCTCGCTGGTTCCCGTCGTCATCGAAGTTCTCGGCGACACCTTCCCGGAACTGAAGAAGGATCCCGAAGGCGTCCAGGAGATCATCAACGAGGAAGAAGCGCAGTTCTTGAAGACCCTGAACCGCGGAGAGGTCCTGTTCAAGAAGGCCGTGAAGAACCTGCCCGAAGGCGAGAAGAGCTTCCCTGGAGACGTCGCCTGGCGCCTGTACGACACCTACGGCTTCCCGATCGATCTGACGCAGCTGATGGCCGAAGAACAAAAGCTCAACGTCAATATGGAGCAGTACGAGGCCGCGAAGAAACGCGCCTACGAGCTGTCGGCCGCCGGAGCCGGCAAGGTCCGCGAGACATTGGACCTGAACGTCCACGCGATCGCCGAGCTCCAGGCTAAGGGCATCCCGACCACGGACGACTCGCCGAAGTACAGGTACACCCACGACGACAAGAAGGGCCTGGAATCCACGTACACCTTCGAACTGTGTACCGGAAAGGTCCTGGCACTGCGCAAGGACGGCCAGTTCGTCGACTCGCTGAACAGCGGCGATGAAGGTGTCGTGATCCTTGACAAGACCTGCCTCTACGCCGAGCAAGGAGGTCAAATCTACGATACCGGAGTCTTCACGAAGGTCGGAGACGAAGAGACCGAATTCAACGTCAAGGATTGCCAGGTCCGCGGAGGATACATCGTCTTCGTCGGAGAAACCGAAGGCACGATCTCCGTCGGCGACGAACTCGCCCAGAACTTCGACCAGGAACGCCGCGCGCAGATTATGAGGAACCACACCGGAACGCACGTCCTGAACTTCGCCCTCCGCAACGTGATTCCCAACGTTGAACAAAAGGGTTCCCTGGTTGCCCCTGACCGTATGCGCTTCGACTTCTCAGCCAAGGGTGCTCTGAAGCCCGCTGAGGTGAAGAAGGTCGAGGAGAAGGCGCAGGAACTCATCGACTCCCACAAGACCGTCTACGCGCTTCCGTCGGTGCTCGCCGAGGCCGAGAGGGTCAACGGACTTCGCGCCGTCTTCGGGGAGAAGTACCCCGATCCCGTCAGGGTTGTCAGTGTTGGAGTGCCTGTGGAAGAGCTCCTGGCGAACCCTGACGGAGATGCTGCTACCAAGACGTCCGTGGAATTCTGTGGTGGAACGTAAGTTGGGGCTTGCGGACATGAGCTTATCCTAACTTTCCTATTTCAGCCATCTCCAAAACGTCGGACACATCGGCCGCTTGGTGATCTCGTCCGAAGAAGCCATCGCCAAGGGCCAGCGACGCATGGTCGCCCTGACCGGTCGTGCCGCAGAGCAGGCGATCCACCGCGCCGACCGCATGGACCAGCGCGCCAAGGAAATCAAGGCCATCGTTGATGCCGACAAGGACATCGCCAGCGATAACACCAAGTACAATGATGTCCTGAAGCGGGCTAACGAGCTTGTTCAGGTAAGTGTTAATCCTGGAATCCTGGACTAAGAATCAATTTTAGGAGCTCAGCCCCATGGTGCTCCCATCATGGCGCAAAAACGCGATCAGCGAAATGCTGAGCGAGATCTCGAAGACGCTGGTCAGCGCCAAGCGCAAGGCGGCTGCCGCTCTGGAGAAGAAGATTCTCGCGGAGGCCAAGGAGCTGAGCAAGGAATTCAACGGCGATCGCAAGTTCCTCGTCCACGTTTTGAGCCCAGGGGCCGATGGCAAGGCGCTCGGAAACGCCTTGAAGCAGTTGGCCAACGTGCCTGCGGCCATGGTGTTCACCGTGAACGAGGAAACCGGAAAGGTTTTCGTTGCCGCCAAGGTCGATAAGGTAAGCCCTGCAACTTTCTAGACCTGATCCTAATCCTCTCTCTCTCCAGGCTCTCTCGGAATCCCTTGGCTTCGAAGCCACCACATGGATCAACGACACCTGCAAGATCATCGGTGGAAGCGGTGGCGGAAAAGGACCCACTGCCAATGGAAGCGGAACTGAAGTCGCCAAGGTGGACGATGCCGTGGAGCTCGCAAGGAAACTGGCCGAGGTGAAGCTCGTCTGAATGAATTATTGTTGATAATCTATTGAATTCTGTTTTTGTTAATTGGTTGGATATTAATCAACTTGTCTTGGTGTCTATCGTCGCGGTTTTTGGGTCTTTGGCTGAGTTTCCTGAAAGGTCAAATATGACCGGTCTATTGAGGAATGGTCGAGTTGAAATGAGGGGTGTTTGGCAGCGTGCTTGGCTATGGCTGGGTATGTCTGGAAAGCTGTCTGCTCTGGCTAATTACAGTCTGGAACCCGGAACGACCGGTTAGAGAGGAGTATCGAAGGCAAAATGAGGCAGGTTGAGACTGGTTGGTTCCAGACTAGACGGCTATTTAAAATGACGTCATTAGGAATTGAGCGATGGGAGTTTCAGACATACCGTATCCTCTCGTCTGGAACCCGGAACGACCGGTCAGCGGAGGGCCTTCCGGGCGAAATGGGGTACTGCTAGACAGCTTTTGGGTTCAGACAACCGTACCCAGGCAGTCTTAATTAGACAGACTTACCGTTTCTCATGATTTGCGCTCATTATGAATTCGAGCTCGGTCCCGCACGGAACTAAAGTTCACCTTCCGAACTCAAGCCAATTTTTTCCCTTAAAGTGCAAAAGTGCAAGGCTGTTTTTAAGGTTCCACCGCAAGTTTACAACCGCATCTTGTGTGTTGCCTTTTGCCACCCTGTCGGGCGCCGTATTACGGCGGCGGAAACGTAAACGAGTGGTGCAAACAGTTTAGCACTCAAAATCCGGTTAACAGCCAAATGGCGTTGAACTCTCTCGCTCTCCCAACGGTGTTGTTGTAATCGGTCGCGACGGTCTGGAGACGATCTTCAAAGTCAGTTTTTGGGGTGTTAAACTTTGGATTCGGATCTGGTTAGAACCGATCTCGGCCGCCGAGTCGACGAAATCTCTGAAACAGGCTTTAAACCCGAAGCGAACGGCGGCTTGGGTTGCACCAGCAGCGTGCAGGCGTAATCGAAGCTTTTCGGGTCTTGCAGGTTCTCCTCCTTTGTCATCCACTCTCCTCTAAACATCAGAACCGATCATATTTACATGATCTTTGTCGTCGTCGCCAGCGGTTCCCAGCGGTTCCCAGTGGTTTCAAGGAGGCGGGCTGCGTTCTTAGGGTGGCCTCCTCCTCCTTTGCAGTGGCGGCGGCGCCGTTTGGGAAGCAGATTCTGGTTTTGGAGTCGAAGACACGAAGACGAAGTCGTCGGAGAAGCTCCCCTCAGTTGCACAACAAGGAATTCGTGCGCTTCGTCCGTCGTCGTCGTCGTCAGCGGCGGCAGCGGCGGACGACGGCCGATGGACGTCCTTTTTGCGCTTTCCGAAAGCAGAACTGACCATCACCGATCATCATCCCGTTTTTGGTAATTTCAAGATCTCGACCCACTTCTAATCTCGTCAGGTTCTTCTCTCCACTGCTCTATGGGTTGCTGCTGCTGGCGGCGATCGATCACGTCAACTCCTGTTTTGTGCTCTCTGGAGATGGGGGAAGATTATTTTACCCGAATCGGGAAAGGCGGATTGACGACGTAAATCCTCTTTTAGGATCGCTCGAGGCGTGGTCGCTCGCGCAGCCTGCACCCTCACAGTTCGCAACCTCGTTGACCTTGTCGACAACAACGCGTTTTTTAGGTTCTCTTTTAAGTCAATTTGGGCATCTCGAGGCATCACGCAAAAAGGGCGTCCTTTTGCGGTTCTCGGCGTTAAGTGAGGAGGAGGAGGACGGTGCAGGCTGTACAAGTGGGAACCGGAATTTCGGAAAGGACATCGAGGACGATGTTGTTCTTAAGTCAATTTCCGCAAAGTTGGAAGTCATTTGGAGTCGTGGTTCTCGTGTTTGCTTCCTTAGTTTTAACGTCCTATTTTGGTCAGATTCAACGTGTTCCAGATGACGAGAATCTCGAGGAACGTCGCCGACGTGAACCCTCCGCCCAGCTACTTTCTTAAGCAGATCGACCCGGCCGCTAAGAAGCAGCAGCAGCAACAGCCGGAACTGGACTCGGACAAAGGTAGCTATTTGCTTTCGGTCTTCGGTCGCCTGCACGCTTCATGTAAATGGCTAATTGGATAATCCATCAACTCGGAATCAGCTGTTTGGCGTTTCTGGTTTCACTTTCACCTCACTCCGTCTTATCTGACCCCCACAGACGAAGGCGCCTCGCGGCGGCGGCGGCGGCGAGCGAGCGCGCGACGAAGGTCATGGAACGGGCGAGGGAGCGCCGTCTGCTGCTCCTGCGGCGGCTGGCGCCCCTCAGGCACGAAACTCGTTCTCCTTCTTGCACACACATCTGCACAAATGCCTCTAATCGCCTCGCGCGTTTCAGAATCCACATGGCCGTCCACACGACTTCTCCTAACCGGGCTCCTCGTCGTCCTCGGGGGGTCTTTCCATTTTGGGTTCCAGATCTCGCTCATCAATCCGATGGCTGAAGTTCTTAAGGAGTTCATCGTGGACTCGTTTGTGACGTAAGAGAGGTAAAAGTAGGCTTCTCCTGAGTTTCCTGAGCTTAGGCGCTTCGGCTTGGACGTGAACGGCCTCGTTTGGAAGATCATCTGGCCGACGGTCGCTGGGATTCTCTTCATCGGATGCACTTTTGGAGCTTTTGCGGCTACGCCGTTGATGGAAAAGTTGGGGTCCAAATTCGTCCTGATGACGTCGTCGATGGTAGGGATTCATGGGCTTAAGGACCAAAGGACCTAAGATGGTCGTTCCAGATCTTGACCACAAGTTTCCTGCTCTCCGTTGGATCGAAACTCTTCGGAATGGCGGAGTTGTTCATCCTGGCACGGCTCATAAGTGGCGTGGGGATAGGAATGATCACCACGACCTCAGGAGGTGAGGCCTTTTCCATGATTCTGGGTCAGATTTCCTCACTTTCAGTGTACCTAACCGAGATCGCGCCGATTCGGTTCCGAGGCTTCATGGGAACGATGATCGGATTCTCTACAAACATCGGATTCGTGTCTGCGTCAGCTCTCGGCCTTCCCCAGCTTCTGGGACACCCCGACCGCTGGCAGTATGCCTATGCTTTAGGTCAGAATCTGAGGGTTTCCAGCCTAATCCCCACGTTTCAGAAACGCTCCCTTGCGTTGTCCTCTTCCTCTCAACGTTCTTCTTCTTCTACGAATCTCCGTTTTTCCTTCTCCGCACGAATAAGCGTTCCGAAGCCGCGGAATCCATCCTCGCCTACCGTAGATCCATCACTGACAGCTACAAACTGGAACGGATTCTCTGCGCGATGGAACACGAACTCAACGAGTCGTCGTTATCTTCCAGATCTGGCTGGACCGATCTAATTAAGAATCCTGGTGTCCGCTGGGCTGCGATCATCGCCGTCACGGTCAATGTTACCGTATCTTTCAGCGGAATCATGGCCGTTTCGTTCTTCGGAACGTTCCTCCTGCAAGCAATCGGATTCAGCGAAAATGGCGCCGCGATGGCGAACTTCCTGGCCTCGTTTTCTGGGACTATTGGAGCGGTCTTATCCTCGCTGGTCATCGACAAACTGGGACGGCGGAGTCTCCTGATCGGGAGCTTGGTGGCCCTGGCTGTGATCAACGTCCTCATGATGCTAAACACAGGTATTCATGAGAGTTTCGGGTGTTTCACGAACCTCATTTCCAGCCTTCTTCCTCCGGACCCGAATCGTCTGCACCGGCTACGTGTTCCTGGTCTTCTTCGTCGTGTTCCTCTTCGTCTTCAGCTTCGGAGTCGGCCCGTTGGCCTGGTTTGTCAGCACAGAACTCACCCTCCCTGCCCATCGTTCTAAGGTCCAATCCGTCGCGGTCGCCAGCCAGTACATCTCTTGTTTCCTCTCTCCGCTCTTCTTCTATCCGCTCCAGAATCTCTTCGGACCTCTCAGCTTCCTGATCTTCATAATTCCGCCTGCGTTCACCGCCGGGTTCCTCTATTACACGCTGCCTGAGACGAGAAACCGATCCACGGAAGAGATCGTCCGGGAATTGGAGGGCAGATCCAGCGAGGCTAAACGCAAGATTAGCAGCTCGGGTTCACAGCAATCCGTGTGCGAAAGTTGAGTACAGGACTGGTGTCCTGCACGGGTAAATGAGCCCTTGACTACGAGTAAAACACTGCGTCTCACTGCTGTACATAAATATCCTGGACCTGCCTTTAATAAAGTTGAAAATAGTCGGACATGCACAGGAACATACGCACCTAATCACGTCTTCGTTCCCTTCTTCCCAGGGCTGGATTTCGCCTTCTTCTTGGGAACGCTGTTCTTGGGTGTTCCGGGCTCAGGCTTCACATCGGTTTTGGCCTCTTTCTGACTCGCTTTGGACTTCTTCTTGGGGGTTCCTTTGGCTGATTCCTTGGGCTTCACGGGAGAGTCCTTTGGCGTATTCTTGGGTTTAGGCTTCACATCGGATTTGGTCTTTTTTGGGCTCGCCTTGGACTTCTTTTTGGGGGTTCCTTTGGATGGTTCTTTGGGCTTCACGGGAGAGTCTTTCGGGGCATTCTCGGGTTTAGCTTTCGCGCCAGCCTTAGTCTCCTTCGGACTCGCCTTGGAGTTCTTCTTCGGCTTCCCCTTGGACTTCTTAAGCGTCTCTTTCGTGTCTTCCTTGGAATCTCTCTTGGTATCGCTGCCGGTCGGCTCCTCGAACATCTTCATTGCGTCCTGAAAAGCATATGTGAAGCCACCTTCAGAACCGCTGGAACCCACCTCGAAGTGCTTCAAACCCTCGTCAGACTTTGTGGTGGCTTCTTTCAGGTCTTCGGTGGAGCGAAGGCCAGGTTTGGCGCCCTTCTTGGGTGTTCCCTTGCTCTGCTTCTTGGACTTCTTGGGCGCTTTCTTGGGATCGTTGCCGGCTGGTTCGTCGAACATCTTTATCGCGTCCTGAATAGCGGGTTTCAGATCGGTTTCAAGATGCTCAGAACTCACCTTGAAGTACTCTTCGGACTTCGTCGCTGATTCTTTCGGATGGGCTTCCTTTGAGCCAGCCTTCGTGTCAGGTTTGGCTTCCTTCTTGGATGTTCCCTTGGACTTCTCCTTGTGCTTCTGAGGCGCTTTCTTGGGATCGTCACCGGCCGACTCGTCGAACATCTTCAGAGCGTCCTGAAAAGCGGGTTTGAGGCTACCTTTTGGAGCGCTGGAACAAACCTGGAAGTGCTTCTCACCCTCATCGGACTTCGTGGGAGCTTCTTTCGGATGGGCGTCCTTTGAGCCAGCCTTCGTGTCAGGTTTGGCCTTCTTCTTGGGTGTTTTCTTGGAGATCTTCTTGACCTTTCCTTTGGACTTCTTATGCGATTCCTTGGAGCCGACATTCGGGTCAGCTTTGGCATCCTTCCGGCTTATCTTGGACTTCTTCTTGGGTGCTCCTTTGGACTTCTCCTTGTGCTTCTTAGGCGCTTTCTTGGGATCGTTGTCGGCCGGCTCGTCGAACATCTTCAGAGCGTCCTGAAAAGTGGGCTTCAGGTTCACTTCATAATCGTTGGGACTCACCTGGAAGTGCTCGTCTCCCTCATCTTTACCCGGTTTGCTGAAGGGCGTCGGAGCGTTCTTCAGGTCACGTTTCGGCCTGCCTTTGGGATCTGCTAATCCTCCTGTGGACGGCCTCTTGGGTGCGTTGCTGACGAGCTCGTTGGTCTTCTTGGGCGCGTCCTGAAAAGCAGCCAATCAGTTCGTTCAAAGGTCGTCTGGACCTACCTTAGAGCGCTTCTGGATCGCCTCCTTAGCCGCTTCGTTAGAGCCCTTGGGACCGGTCTTCAGGTCACCTTTCGGCCTGGCTTTGAGATCCACAGCGCCCTCCGATGCCGCTTTCCTAGAAGCGTCTTGGTCGGGTCTATGGGGCATCTCAGGCACGTCCTGAAAACAGGGTATCAGATGGCTCCAAGACTCTCAAGACCCACCTTAGAGTGCCGGTCCTCCGATATTTTGGCAACGACGCTGGCAACGTACATCGATTCCATCACTTGCGTCTTCGCATCGGTGATGGATACGTTGGAACCAGGTTGCTGAAGTCCGGGTTCGTTGGAGATCTTGGGACCGGTCTTCAGGTCACCTTTCGGCTTGGCTTTGGGATCCAATTCGGGTTCCGGAGATGGATTTCTGGAGGCGGCGTTCACACCACCTATTGGATTGGCCTTGCGCTCCATGACGCTCTCCGGCGATCGGAGCTCGGGATTAGCGCACATGGGTTCGTAGAGGCTCGCGTTGGCACTCTGAAAACCTCGTTTTTTATCGATTTCGAGCTTCACTGGACTTACCTTCAAGCCAGATGAATTGGCACTCGCGTTGGAGCTCTTGTTAGCGATGTTCTGGGGACGCGTTGGGCTGGCGTTGGGATCCAAGGCGCCTCCTGGGGACAGCGCGAGCTCCGGATGAGAGACCTTCTGCCGCTCGTCCGCCACCTTCCTCTTGAACTCGCTTAGGCTCATCATCTTCGCGCGATTCAGGTCGGGAACGGATCTCCCTCTTGGCTGACGAACCGGCGAATTCGGGTGCCTCGGCAAATTGATGATTCTGCTGGCAGTTCGACGTGTTCTTGTGATGCCGATAATCCTGGACATCCGCGAAACTCTCCTCCTCGGCGCCTTCGCTCCGGCGACGACGTTCTTCTCATCTTCGCTCTCCTTGTTGCCTCCTTTCTTGCGTCGCCGGAACAGATCCATGAACGTCTTCCTGTTCTTACGCTTCTTCCTGGCCACCTGAGCTTCCAGTTCGTTCATCTCGTCTTCGTCGGCGAACTCGGCGCACATGTCCTTTCGATAGCAGCACGCGTAGGAGAGTATCAGGACGACCACGAGGCACATGTAGACCATCAAGGAGATGAACACTTTCAGCCATTTTCTTCTAGAAGAACAGAATTACAAAAAAACACCAAAAAAGGGAGTCTCACTCTTCTTCGGGGTTGCATTCATCGAATCCTACAATATCATCATCGAAGATCCGCCACTTCGCCATGAAATCCATCGGGAACCGGACGGGAACCGACCGCACGGGGAGGTCGACGGCGTGTGAATGGGGGGCTCCGGGGGCATGGGGAGCATGTCTAGATGCGCCTTGCGTCTAGACACAAGACGCGTCTAGACTCGCTTGGCAAGGTGGGCGAGATTCCGTCTGCAGGGGAGAGGTCGGTCTCACAGCGAAAGTCTGGCTGAGACCGATGATGGCGGGAGACAGAGAACTAGTCGGGCTTGTCTAGACTTCCTCTGACTTGTCTCGGAACTCGGCTGGGAAGTGTCTAGACAGAGCCGATCTGAATGCTTCATTTTTGCCCGAAAATGACCTGAGAGCGGTTGGAGAAACGACTTTATGACTTCTACCGTAATCAAGGACATCTGACTCGTCTCCGAGAGATTGGGAAGGCTAGTTAAATGAACAAGTCAAACACATAGCTGGCTTCCGATCAATGATTCTTTCTGCAAAGCCCACCGTCGGGAACACTTCTTGCAAGTTCCACGGAATACCCAGATGGTTCCACAGGATGTTGGGCAGTGTTTCGTTTCGTTTTGGCAGCAGTTCGATCGAGACAAAACATTGCACGGGGCCGGAGCCCAGGAAGGCGTCATAGCACGCAGAGGCTCCCATTATGCACAGAATCCATGGCGGATAGAAGAAGTTTAAGACATCAACTCGATCTGAACTTGGCGGAAGTCCCGACCAAACCCGTCGATACAATAGTTCTTGGAGCATGTTCAGCCTATGCCCACCGCAAGTGTCGCACCGCCTGTTTGAGGCTCTCGGGTCCCATGGCAGGACATCATAGGACTTGTCCCACCTTTGGTGCCCGGGCTCGCTTGGGTCATCAGAGCCTGAAGCGAATTAGCTTAGCTATCAAGATCATAAAAAGGCCAAAAATGAAAAATTACAGAAGCTTAG
>KN166708.1:36677-50243 GCA_000757745.1 Steinernema scapterisci | reverse complement strand
TAGAAGAATGGTTGTGTGGATGTTGATTGAGTTTGGTTGAATAAATGTTGTTGCGAGGAAGTTAGAAGTCTAACATACACAAATGCTCAATCTTTTTGCGTTCAGCCTGCGGTGTTCACCTATTGTGAATCACATAAATTCTCAGACGCAGATGTTTGATCACTAGGGAAATTCCATGATCGTCTGCTGAAAATCCCATAAATACAAATGTATTGTTCACGACTAATCGTGCATTCCACTTCTGTCTGCGACCGTTTGCACAACTGTGAAACCCGAACTTCTCTGCAAAGTGCAATTCAAATTAATGAGAGCCCATCCTAAAAAACAAAGTCTTTAATTCAGCTCCGCTAGAGTCAAGTCGAATCCCGTAATTTCCGTCAATTCACTTTTCGGATTCCTCTTCTCGAGATCTTATCGCGTTAGCACGACCCATTAATCGCATTGCGCGACGATAGCGAAAGTCGTCGCGACCGTTTTTTTCTCGCTGCACTTTGCGAAAAAGGAAACCTTGAGATCGTGCGGTTTCGTAAAACAGGAATGACCACAGCGATTCACGAGTTCTTCGGCTCGGTTTTTGTAGATGGCTAATGTTTGAGGTATTGACTCATAACTTGAGAAGGAACGTATCAACCGAAATTGAGAGCACAGAAAACACGCGAAATTGAGACACGTTTCAAAATTTTTTTTCAGCAAGCGATTCCTTTTTTCTGACCCAATTTTTGGCGAATTTGAATGATGGCGATTGTCCGCGTTTGCGGTTTTTATAAGACGGTGGAAGGAGAAAAACGAAAGGCGAAGAGGAACTGGCAGCTCCTGGAAATAGTCATGAACGGATACTGGATACAGTTTGAGGTTCCACTATAAGTTTGGAATCTTTGTTGCATTCTAAAGCATCTGAAACAAGGAATTTTCATATTTTAAGCATGTGCATAAAATGGTTTGAACGTGCACAAAGCGCTGCCCTGCTTCCCACTGTCACAATTCTCTCAATCTCACTAGTTCCTTTCTCTCGACTTATCTCATCTTCGCATATCTCGCTTCTTCGCCTTGTTCCCAGCTCCTCTCAACTTGAACCTGTCACGGTAAACCCAAGAATTCATCCTCCAGCGCAACGAAAGCCCACCAAATCCATCAGCGGATCTGTCAAACTCATGAATTTCAAGAATTCCTGCGATCAAACGCCTGTGCTCGAAAAAGATGATCCGTGCAGGCGAACATCTGCTCGAGTCACGCGAAGAGACCCGAGAGAGGAGCGGAGCCGGTTCAACTCTCCGCGAGTTCCTGTTGCTAAGAATCTTCTTGTGCTCTAGTGATGTGTGGAGAGTGGACTCGGAGTTTCTTCGAATGCTCTATATCTTTATTGTTGTAAACGAATTTTCAGGTTTATACAAACAAGGAACTCTTCTGGAACATCTTCGTCAGCTTCTTACTTGCCAGGGGCAACGGCGTATCCGGCGGCGGCCGGGGGAGGAGGAGGAGCGGCGTAGCTGGCTCCGCATCCGCTAGGAGCGGCACAGGGGGCCGGAGGTGGGGGAGGAGCGGCTCCGCAAGGAGGGGCCTGAAACGACGTGATGATTAGGTTCGGTCAGTGGTGTTGGGGAAACTTACGCCACAGGGAGCAGGGAAAGCGGGGAGCTGGAAAGAGGGAAGCTGGAGAGGAGGGAGCTGGGGAAGAGGAGGAAGAGCAGGGAAGGCCGGGAGGCATGGAGGAGCTCCACACGGGGCCGGAGGAGGTGGGGGAGGAGGAGCACACTGGCAGGGAGGAGGAGGTGGGGGAGCACTGAAATTGAAGGATTAGATCTGGAAGGCGAGAGCTAGGGACTTACGGGCATCCGCATCCACCGGCTTGGGGAAGGAGGAAGGCCTGAGAGGCTCCGAAGAGGGCGAGGAGGATGGCGAAGAACTTCATGGTGAGCGAAGAGGAGGTGATTCGACTGCAAGCTGCGGGTCTGATGCTTCCCCCAAATCCTCGTGCGTATTTATACGTCTTCAAGGACGATTTGGGGCGTGTAAGCGCAAGAGCGCAGCCGGATGTCGCTTTGTTTCAACCGCATCGGGCTGGGGGAGGATTGATGAGAGCGCCAGACGCTTTCGCACAGGTTTTCTAGGTTTATTCAAATTTTAGCGCAGACAAAAGATCAACCGAGAAGACGAGCGAGGAGATAGCGATCGCGGGCGCATGAGTACAATTGGAATCAGGAATAACCTGAATGCTCCGATGAATGAAAGGTTACGCGCCGCCGGCGGGGATAACGCCGCGGAGAGACGACGATCCTAATCTCGCTCGTCGAAGCGTCTTTCTTTCCTACGCACTTACTTGCACTCGCATCCACTTTACACTTTTCACGGAGGAACGGATTTCGCCGAACGCTTACTGGAATGCGCGAAAACGGAGCTGGAGAAGAGAAGGAAAAGGATCTGAGATTCGATGGAACCGCTGATTAGAGTTCTGAATGCACTTAACTCGTGCTTTCTTGAAGGTTTCGGAAATGCCAAGGTACGGTAGCTGGGGAGACTGGTTTGTGACGAAAGCGGCTTAGAATGTTGCGTTTGGCGGAAACGTGTTTGTGATAATCAGATGCACTTAAGAATCAGTTTTGGCCTTGAGGAAGAAATCTAAGCTGATTGAAGGACGTTTTCAGTACAGCGCACGACTTATAACAGAACATAAATAGCAATAATTTGCGTTTTCGTTCATTTTTGCAACGTTCGGGTTTTCAAGGATGGTCGCCGTTTTCGGGGAATCCAGGAAGCTCACTCGGATCACTTCTATGCAACTTTCTTGCTTGCTCGAAATCAATGGCACAATGATCCGCCGCGAATTTACGGTTTGAAGGGTATTTCTTGGCCGTCACGACGGTAGATCCGGCTCCGGCCGCAGCACAGCAGCAGCGAGCGGTAACAGCACACAAAACGATCGCACCGATGGTAGCTCCAATGACCAGGATTACGAGGATAGCCGTTCTGAAACCAGTTTAAAATATTTCTCAAAATAGCTTTTTTTCTTGCATTATTGGAGCCAAAGCGAAAAGGAAGAACGCTACCATGCCGGTGACAACAGCCGCCAGTCCTATGATCGCCGCAGCGACAATCACGGATCTAAACGTTTCGATTTTATAAACGTTGCATCTGTCCAGAACTCACGCAGCAGCTCCTAAGCCAAAGAGGACGAACATTTCGAGCGCTCCTCTGAGCTCCGAAAAGAGAGGAATACAAAATGTTATGCGGCTTATCGCGAAGCACTCTTATCAGCATTAGAGAAATTGTCAAGCACGAGATTTTTATCGGCTCGATTTCTCTACTAGGAAGTTTTGGAACGTTTGAGGGACCATCGAAGAGTGATTGGGCGAGATAGAGAACAGCCAGAAACCAATGCCGAAAAACTCAGAAGATTTGGATGTTTCAGCATTGCTTTGATGCATACATATAAGGAGCGAGTCCAAAGAGTTCGAATCTTAAATCACGCATAGGATTGATCATGTCCGCGAACAACAACACGTCCTTTAACCAGGGCGAACGGTCGAACATCCGAGGAAGCATCCCAAACACTCCTGCTGCCCGAAGCACCCATGATTCGGATTCCTTCGACAGCTTTTGTAAGTGAAGATTCCCTTCCGTCCTGGTTCTAATTTTCTAATTTCAGTCACGTTTATCAGCGACCAATTGAAGGATCTTCCTCCCAAACTGCAGTCGAGGGCTAAGCGCGAAATCATCCTCGCCGCCGAAGACACATATGGAAAGATTCTAGGCGCGAATCAGGGAGAGGCCAAGAAGAACGGGAATTGAAGATCCCCGTTCGTTCGGATTCATTTCTGAAAATCGGTAAATAAACTTATGAAGTACATTTTCTTCGTTCTTGAGTATCCCTGTAAAATCTTATTTATTGTGCATTAACAACACCTTTAACCATAATAAATATTACACACGAGACCCTGAATTTCACCCCGTTTTAATCAAACAAATCCCCGACAACAAGTTCGTCCAGATTCGCGGACTCCATCTTCAAATATTCTTCCATCTTCTCGATGAAACGCTCCTTGACCGGATTGAACATCATCACGGAATCCGGCTTCTCGATGCTCCAGTACTCGCAAAACAGGTTGAATATTCTGCCTGAAGATGGAGCTTAAAATAGATATTTGAATCTAAAAAAACTCACAGTAGATCTGGTGGAAGTTGTCCAACGTTGGGTGTCCCTGGATGTTGTTGTAGAAGTGGTTCTTCAGGAGGCCTTCGTTCAGGAACTGGCGGGTCAGGTAAGTGATGGTGATCCCGGCGATGGCGAAGGGAAAGCCGATTGTCGGGTGGAGCGACAAGCTGAGCATGCTCTTAGCCCGATCTTCGTCGTATTGCGCCAGGAAGAGCAGCTGCTCGAGGCCCAAAAGCCCCATTCCCCGGAAATCGGTGGCTGGGTCGTCACCCTAAATTACGCTAATTCGGAAACAATAAAATGATAATCGAACTGACCTGGAAGCCGATTTCCTGCCACCTCTTCGTGATCCTGGCTTCAAGTTCTTCTTCGGGCTTCAGCAATTTCCACAATTTCAGGAGTTTCTTCTCGTGCTGTTCGTCGTTGGAGCAGTATTTGATCAGCCTTCGGTCTTCGACGTCCTCGCAGAGCTTCTTGTATCCCTTGATCTGCTTCATAGCCTCTGCGAGTTGGCGTTTCAGATCGGCGTTGTACTCGTCGATCTCGTCGCCCGCCGGTTTCATGGTCAGCGGAGGGAATTCGTCGGAAATCAGGCTCTCCGCTTCCAACGATTCGTTTCCCAGCTCCCACTCGAAATCGCGAATCCTGCTGGAACTCGACGAGGAGAGGAGGTATTCCACGCTGGATGTTTTCGAGGCCAAAAAACGGTGATTCCTGGAGAGCTGAAAGAAGAGGATGATACTGGAAATAAACAACAAACAGAGGAGTGACACGATCGGAGGGTCGAGGGCGAGGGATAATGGAGGCCAGCGGGTCGTAATCGCAGCGCAATAAACAAACAGAAACAATGAAAGAAGACTGTCCCCGCTGCCACAAAACAGATCGGAGGGCAGATAATGAAAGCTGTTGGGCACTGCTGGCGGCTTGCGCTGGGATTGAGGCTTCTCCCTTGCTTATCCTGGTATATGGCCGACACAAGATGCTCAATAGTCCGACCTCGACAGTTCCAGTATAATACGCTTTGTATTTAGCTACCTTTTCCTATTAAATCAGGCCACTTACCACACGTTCTATCGAAGACTTCCCGGTCATCCACTGCATGAAGTAGTCGTAGATGCAGCGCCAAACGCGCACGCGGAAGAATTCGAGGATTTCCGATACGAAATCCATCTTGAAGTGAATCCTCCAACCCAGAAGCCCAAGCCTTAAATAGAGTTGTGCTAATCCAGTTTCGGCGTTTCAAAAGATGCAATAGAAACCGATAAAAGCGGATGATGCAAATACAAGAACTAAACATTTTCCAAAGGGTCTTTATTAACACGCATAAAATCTTAACAATCGCTGTCTTCGGAGTTGCTCAATGGCTCCGTGGAATTGTAATGCTCCCCAAGTCGGTACGCGTGCTGGTGATAACTGACGATGAGGCTTTCGCTGCCTTCGCGGTCATCACCAAACGACGTTACTCGACCATCTGCGTGGATCACTTCGATCTTGCGATTCAGCGCTTCGCTGATCGCGCGGAGTTCGGCCTCTCCTCCCCAAACGCCTCCTTGGCAACTGGGCTGCCGAACTTTCAGGCAGTAATCTTCGAAGGGTTCGCCGTCTTCGACCATATCGCCGTCCACGGTGGTCAGGAAGGGCAGGAAGTCGGACTTGTTCTTCGTGATGTAGTCCGAAGCGATTTCTCGTAGCTGCTCTCCCGAGTTCTGGAATGCGTTAATTAGGCAATATCTAGAATCATAAAGAATAACTTACAGATCCGGACAATTGATGTGATAAGGCGTTGTACAGGCAATCACCGTCGGGTTTGATTTCGCGGATTTGGAGGTTCCTGGCGGAGAGGATACGGCTGATGGCTTGAGTTTCGCGTGTTCCGGGTGCGGTGAGAGCATCGATGCGAGCTTCTTTGGCTATCGCATCTCTTCGTTTCTCTTCTTCGAGTTTCTTTTCCTGGAAAGGTTGAAGTTTAGGAACTCTTATCTCACAACAAGCCGAATGTTTCCGACCGGTTCGGTCGTGAATTTTACATGAAATGAGCTATGGGAAAGTTGACGGCAAAGTCTATTAGACTGTCTAGACCGTCGAACTGTGTTTAGTAAACACGAAAGTCTCGTGAAAGAACTTCGGAGAATACTCAGAGACCCCTGTCTAATCCATTTGATTGTCTAGACATCGCGTCTCCATAAGCACAAACGTCTAATCTCGCTTCGGCTATTCAACCCGACCATCATTCTTTTGAATTTTGTGAAATTCCAGTTTTAGTGCTTACCCGACGTTTCTGTGCCTTCGACATCTTCGGCGCTGCTGGGGCTTCTGGATCTTCCATCTCCTTCGCTTCTTCTGGTGCTTCGGCTTCGTTGTTGTTGCTGTTCTCGGCCACGGCGACTTCTTGTTCATGCCGCTCCTTCAGTTCGGCCTCCAGGCGCGCGACATCTTCTGCGACTTGTTTCTTCTGCTTGTTGTTTCCTTTGGGGACCGCGCGCTTCATGGCTGTGATCTTCCCTAGAATACCGCGATGTTCGACTTCCCGATTTCAGAACTCACCTTGAAGCTCCTTCTTCTCCTTGCGATGCCGCGCTTGGACTTCATCGAGCGATTCCGGACTACCGACGAGAACGGCGCCGTTGCAGGGCTCGGTGGCGGCATCTTCACTGCAGGAGAGCGTCATTTCGCGTTCTCTTCGGATACCCAATTTAGGAGATGATCTGAAACGAGAATCGACGCGGTGAAAACAAGCGGAAAACGAATTGGAAATGATTGTTTTCGAGAGGCGAAGTGGAAGGCGACAGCCGCTGTCAACGGCAGCAAAGTACGGCTTGTCCTGACGCGATTATAGCAGCGCTTTCGTTTTGATGGCGTTCGTTTGGCAAACGGCGCTCATTTTTCGAAATTCGGACTGCGCGAGGCTTTTGGAATGCGATGGATCATGCGTTAGGATAGGCTTGGTTTTGTGTTGTTTTAGCTCCATCTGGCGTCATCAAGAAAGCCAAGATTGTTGGCTTCTGGTTCTCCTTTATATAAAAGATCCGCTCCAGCTTTAATCTCGTTTCGTGCTTACTTTTGCATTGCTATACTTTCGCATTCGCGTCGCATCGCTTCGTGTACATATCTCGCATTTGAACAATATAACGCTTTTATCGCGTTCCAGGTAAGCAGCTCCCCAAGCCCGACCTTTCAAGATGGCTATGGCACCGCGCAACCGTTCTGGCAAACTGCCACCAGAGGTCAACCGCATCCTCTACATCAAGAACCTTCCCTACAAGATCACCGCTGAAGAGATGTACGACATCTTCGGGAAGTTCGGAGCAGTCCACCAGATCAGAATGTAAGTTTCTTTATCATATTACCTTCTCGTCAAATCTCTAAAAGATTCTTTATCACGCGATAACCATTCAATTTTCAGAGGAAACACCCCAGAAACTCGCGGAACTGCGTTCGTCGTTTATGAGGACATCTTCGACGCGAAGAACGCCTGCGAACACCTCAGCGGCTTCAACGTTTCCAATCGATACCTCGTCGTCCTCTACTATCAAGCAACAAAAGCATATCGAAAAATGGATACCGAGAAGGCCAGGGACAAACTCGAAGAAATCAAGGATCGATATGGCCTTGGCGGCGATCTGGAGCGCGAGAAGATGAACACGCCGCTCAGAAGAAACTAAGAAGCCTGTGGAAATCAGGTATCATTGTATTACCATTGTTATGATCTGCTGTATAAAGTTGGTTTCCACAATTGTTTAGCTCATTAATCAACGTTAAAGTTTATTAGAAAATTCACTCGTGAACAATTGGCTCAGCAACCTCCAAACTGCTCCTCATATACCTCTATGATGTCGTCCTCCTCCATGTCCAGTGTTGTTGGGGTGTCTTCGTCGTTGATGCGGCGGCCGTCGAAGAGGAAACGCAGCGAGGCGACGTTGACTCTGGTCCGGTCGGCATACGCCTTCTTCAGTTTGCCCATTCTGAATCCGTACTTGACACGGAAGTAGAGCTCGTTGGCTTCCTGGTCGACGATCTTGAGCTTGATGTACTCCGCGTTGCCAGCTGGTTCGGCAGCGGCAGCGTTCGGAGTGGAGCTGGACTGCGCTGGCCTCGTCAGCTGCATCGGGGTGGACGTCGTCGGCTTCGGAATCTGGACAGCTGGTTGCGCCACTGGAGGAGCCGTCATTCCCTTGGATGGAGTTCCAGTCGAAGCTGCTAAAAGAAGCAAAATTAGGAATTTTTTGAAGAAATTTTTAGGAACTTACGTTTGTTCTGCACTCCAAGCAACCCAGTGGCAGGGGATGTAGGCACCAAAGGAGCTGTGGGAACGGCCTGTGCTGGAGCAGCTGCTTGCATCTGGCGCTGCATCGGCGTGTTCATCTGGTCTTGATGCCTCTGGAACGCTTGCTGCTGGTGCGGGACGGCGGAGAAGCGCTGAGCTTGGCGTCTGGCGGCAGTGGCGGCGAGGTGCTGCATCTCCCGGTTGGCAACTTCGAGGCGCTCCTGTGCACGCCTAAATCGGCGCCTTTCCTTTGCGTTGAGGCCGTCGTTCCTTGGTGGACGGTAGTAGGAATAGGGGCTGCGGTAGAAGTGCTCGCGGTTGGGATTACCGTGGCCGCTCATCTCTGAAAATAAAAAGCAAATATGATTTTCCGCGAATTTCGTTTGGAAAACAGCGACGAGCCTTAACATCCGGAGCCGGCGGAGTTCTTAACCTAGCCGTGGGACAGCTGGGATCTAAAACACTCAAGAGCGCGCGATCGGAGAAGTTCTGTCCACTCAGAGCAATCAGAGGCACTTTCGGCATTCACCTTAGGCATTGCCAGTGAGCGCCGCCTGTTTTGTCAACTTTCGGAATACAGTAATTTCAGATTATCGCTAGTTCGGTTCGGGAATCCATTTGCTTCGCGGAGCCACGAATTGGAGCTCATGGTTTCATCGGATCAAATGGAGGATCTACCGGTTGATCCATTGGGCACTCGGGTCTTTCAGATCCGTAAAAGCTGTCAGAGGTGATGAAAGGGGCTCTCAGTGCCGAAAAAATAAAATTATCATGAGAACACTCAAAATCGAACAAATTGTACAAGTTTTATTACATTGACAGATTTACAAAAATGGATCCACAAAATTAATTGTGGGGCGGATATACATCTTCCCATTCCTGAGGACAGAAATCGGGTGCGTTGTTGGGTTCGGCGCGGAATCCTCGGGCCACCATTCGGCACCTGAACTCGTGGAGCCGCGGCCAAGCAATTTCAGCGTCCTTCGTTTGCTCAGGATCGCTCCAAAGCCGTTCGGCGGCCGCGGAGGCGCGGGGCCAAGTGCGCGCTTCGATGTTCGTGGCGTCGACGAATTCGCCCCACATGGCGACGATTCCTCCGAGGACCAGGTTCTTCTGTTCTTCGGTTCCGTTGAATCCCCGTGGGTCGCAGTAGTAGTACTTCCCGTCGCCTTCTTTCCAATCCGCTCCGTAGTGGATGTAGTTCAGGTACCAACAGGAGGAAAGGATCGCCTGATGCCCGGCAGCCGTAACGTGGGCCATTTCATCCAGAATCTCCGCGTAGGTGTTTCCTTTCCAAACGTGGACGATCGCGTCCTTCGGTGGTTTGTTCTGGTCGAATACCTCTTGCCAGTATAGAATTCGTTTATTCTTGGGCATAACTTTCTGGAGGAGGCCTTCCAAACTGAAAGACATATAAAACTTTCCTTGAATAAAGCTATCTGAACTCACTTTTGGAAGTAGAAGTTCTCGAGTGCCACGGTGCTGTTGCCCATTCCCTTCTTCTCCATAAACGCCTTCACGGTAGGGTTTCTGCTCCAGCACTCTTCGATCCAGAACGACACCTCATCTCCACCCAGATGCAAATAGTCGTCCTGGAACACTTCCATAATCTCCTTGAAGAACTTCTCCAAAAATTCGAAATTCTCTTGCTTCGTGGGGTCGATAAGGTTCGGAAGGTCCGTCTTCTTTTGTTGCTCATCGAAGCAATCTGCCAGAATTCCAGGTTGTCCTTGCCACGATCCCATGTGACCTGGCGTGTCGAACTCCACCATCACACGGATTCCTCGGAGCCGAGCGTGGTTGATGACTTCGGCGACTTGTTTTTGACTGTAGAAGTGTTTCGGCGAATAAGCGCCTTTTTTGTGGAGTTCCGGGAAAGTCTTGGACTCGTAAGGAAATGATTCGCTGTCCACGAGGTGCCAATGGAGGACGTTGAGCTTGTTCTGGGCCATCAAGTCCTGAAAGGCGATATTTCATAGTTAACAAATCGTCAAATGGGACTCACAATCTGGCGTTTGATGGTGTTGACAGAGAGGAAATGCCGCGAAGTGTCGATCATGTAGCCACGGACGGGGAATCGAGGTTTATCGTCGATTTCGACGGTTCGGATACGGTACTGCAAAGAGTCGATATGAAAGGAGTTGATGAGATAAATTATGCCTTGAGACATTTATTGCAGAACCAGATGAGGTGGCTGAAGGATTCCAAGCCACGGAGAGCACCCCAAACTTCATCGGCTTCGATAATGGCGTGGCCGGTGTCCTTGATCGAGAGGGTATCTGGAATTTAGATATTATACAAAAAGATCATATGTGTCACCAATAAATAAAATTATCGCACTTGAAACATGGTGAAATTATAAGGTTCAAGGTCATCGAAGGTACAACAAACGACAGCCAATTGTAAATTCGCAAGCGAGCGCAAGGACATGGTTTGAAATGAAATTCAAATTCCATCGGATTATATTGATTCCATTATAACTCCGATATTCTTCAACTCACAGTGTTCATTCATGTCGCTCGGAGGAACTTTCTGTCCACGCGGACAGCCGGTCTTCAGCTTCACCTCCAGGATGAACTCATCGGCTCCGGAGTGGTCCGCAGCGTTCTTGAATGGGAACATCCATTTCTCTGAAAACGCACGTATATCAAAAAAACCTGATATATAAAATCTTACTGTAGGTTTGCTTGGCGTGGGTGAGATAATCGCATCCGGCTTCGAAGGTGATGTCGAAGTTCTTGGGGTCGATGGTCCGATTGTTCTCGCCGTAGGAGATCTTCTGCGGGAGCGGCCACACGCCTCCTTGAGTCCAGGCATCGGGCCTGGGCCGTCCATAGAACCAGCTGCCGGCTTCAGCGGCCACCCAGAGAGCAACAAGAAGCACAAGACGTCGCATCTGAAACGAAGATTCGAAGTGGAAATGGTCGAAATAAACAAAATCGCTCGCGCAGCATTACACAAGAGGTTGAACCAAGCGAAGGTCAAACCCCAGCTCGTGATAAACGCGACCCTTGAGACCCTTGGCGGATATCGAAACTGCGAAGTAGCGGCGGTTTTATAAGCGTCCGATGTGCGAAGAAGATATCAACAAAGACACGCGCGAGCGATAAACAAAAAATGTTATCTTCGGCCATTGTTTGTTTATATTTCAACCGAAGATCACCTGATGGGACGAGTGGCAGACGAACGGAGGACCCGTTTTGCGCCCTAAGGCATCCTAAAGGGGCTTCCTCAGTAGCATTTGCCTGAGCGAAAATGATTTATTACGGCGCTGTTTTGGCGGCGCGCGAAAACACAAAATTTTTGAGTTTCGGTTATCCGGAGGGTCGAAATCGCTGCGAGGAAGCGAAAGACTTAAAAGGATTCGTGAATCTTGAATCTCGCGGCTTCAAGCAGCGGTTTCGAAGCGAAAACGACATCGCGTTTGAATCGCCTGAATCATAATCATATCCAGCGGCAGAAACAAACATTCGCGACTTTCTGTTCGTTTTCAACCGAGGTTGTGTAGCTAGGAGTGCCTTTGAGAAGACATTGAATGCGAGCTCGGGCCAGGGCTTTGAGAATCTCTCCTGGAATGAACCGAGTCGGGCGATATATAGGGTCGTTTCTGTTAGATGGCGCTGCTTGTTAAGGAGTAGTCGTCGAAGATCGGGAAATGCTTGTGCCGCGACCGTCTCAGGAACTAAGGGCGCCATGAAGAAAATGTCTTATTTCCTGGAAGTGGAACGTTTCCGAAAGCGTTAGAGACATTTTTCTGCTCGATAGTTTCCTCAGGAAACGAGGAGAGTTGCGAAAAACTGGACATTTAACAAAACAAATAAACATTTATCGGATTCATTATTCATCGAACGTGATCGAAAAAGAACGACTTTTCGAATTTCAGCAGACGGGCGAGAAGGAGGGATTGATGATGTTCATCTGGAAAGAGCGGATCAGAGAGGTTTAGAGAAGAGGAAGGGCTTACCACAGAATAGCAGTCGAGAAGGTCGCCGATGGTTCCGAACTGGATGGAAGTTCCGATGGGCTGGGAGCAGAAGTCGAACTTGGAGAGGACGGAAGAGAGGCTGCCGAGGAAGTCCTGGATGACGGCGACGACGCCGTCGATCTTCTGGAGGAGCGCCAGGGCGACGTTGTTCACCAGTTGCGTGATGGCACCGAGAACGTTGCTGACGGTTCCCAAGATAGCTCCAAGGAGGTTTCCGAGGATTCCTGTGATGGATCCGATCGCGTTCTTGATGTCGCCGACGAGACTGCCAACGAGGTTTCCGGGTTGGAAGAGGTTGGGGAGAAGGTAGAGTCGGCGCCACTGAAACACATGTGGTTAGAGAGGTAGAAGATGGAAACAGAGGATACCTGGAAACAAACGTCAACAAAGATCGAGAGGGGACCGAAGTTGTCGATTTGGCAGCCGGAGAAGATGGATTTCGCCCAGGCGTTGGCGGCGATGAAGACTTGGAACTCGTAGGCGATCTCGGCCATGATGACGGTGGAGGTGTTCTGCGAGAAAACGCAGCTCTGGATGTTCTGGACGAACTGGCTGAAGTTGGCCTTGTACTGTGCCTGGACTTGGACGGAGACGTTTAAGAGCGCCTCAAGGAGGGCGCAAGATCCGCCTGGAACCACGACTAAGACCGAAGGGGCTTTCGGTGCCTTGAGAGCGATGGCGACGTTGAGAAGGTCGTTGATGGTTCCCCAAACAGCGATCTTGGCGAATTTAATCGCGGCGGCGGAGTTCTTCTTGGCATCCGCGAGGATAAGGGAAAGTTCATAGGCGCACTGGACAACGATGTCTTCGACGTCGGTCTTGCCGGCTTTGATTACGGCAGTCAGCTTGTTGATCAGAACCTGGAGTTTGGCTTTTACCGAAGCGTCGACGGAGCCGAGGAGGCCATTGAGGGTGTCAAGAAGAGCGCAACTTCCATTGGAGTTGATGATAATGATTGTGATGACGCTCTGGCATCGGCGGCAGTCGTCGTTGTTACACGGCTTCTGGGTGGTGGAGGGAGAGACGTTGGACTCGACTGTGGGCTTAGGGGTCGGTTTCTCGGTTGGTTTCTCTGTGGGCATCTCCGTGGGTTTGCTGGGCTTAGGAGTGGGCTTTTCGGTCGGCTTCTCCGTAGGTTTCTCGGTCGGCTTCTCCGTGGGTTTCTCA
>KN166708.1:23829-36323 GCA_000757745.1 Steinernema scapterisci | reverse complement strand
GGTCGGCTTCTCCGTAGGTTTCTCGGTCGGCTTCTCCGTAGGTTTCTCGGTCGGTTTCTCTGTAGGCTTCTCGGTCGGTTTCTCGGTCGGCTTCTCTGTGGGCATCTCGGTCGGCTTCTCTGTGGGCATCTCGGTCGGCTTCTCGGTCGGCTTCTCCGTGGGTCTGGTTGGCTTAGGAGTGGGCTTCTCGGTCGGTTTCTCTGTAGTTTTCTCTGTGGGCTTCTCGGTCGGCTTCTCCGTAGGTTTCTCGGTCGGCTTCTCCGTAGGTTTGGTGGACATCTCAGTCGGCTTCTCCGTGGGTTTGCTGGGCTTAGGAGTGGGCTTCTCGGTCGGCTTCTCTGTAGGCTTCTCGGTCGGTTTCTCTGTAGTTTTCTCTGTGGGCATCTCGGTCGGCTTCTCGGAAGGTTTAGTGGGCTTAGGAGTAAGCTTCTCAGTTGGCTTGGTGGGCTGGAGAGTGGGGACGCTGGTAGTTTGGGAGCTTCCTCCGCATACAACATGCTGAAATGTTTCAATCAAATCTTAATTTCTCTCTAAATCCAACTCACGTAGCTCCAGCAGACGATCAGATCGTAAAGGCACCCGAACTCCTTCTTGATCAGAATGGGGATCACGGAGCACTTGGATGCCATGGCGGCGTCGATCTCCACAAGGACGTAGAACTGGGCGACGATCTGGGCCAGTTTCTGGTCCTGCTCCAGGGAGGCGTTCGACAGGCACCCGTTCACAAAGACGATGTACTGCTGCAGCGCCGATTTCTCCGCCTGGGCCCATTGGAAAGTGGCGTTGTTGAGGGCGGCGTTGAGGTCGAGAACGAGCTGGAACTCTCCGTTGACCAGGGCGAAGAGGTCGGGGACGAGCGAGTAACGGTAGGTGTTCATGCACACATCGAAGAACATCTGGAAATCGCCCCAAACGCCGAAGGAGACCTGGAAGAGAGCCTTGACCACGCTGGGCGCCGCTTGGGCCAGTTGGAGGACGACTTGAGCGCAGCTGGCGAGTTGGTTGGAGAGAGAACCGACGATTTGGGAGACGAGGCTGAGGACGAAGTTGAGAACGGACTGGACGAGCGAGAGGAGAGAACTTGCGATGCTGTCGATCGCGCTCAGAAGAACGTCGGCGACGCTTCCGACCTCGTCGACAAGATCTCCAACAGTGGTTCCGGAGACCTAGAAAAAGGATTTAGACGTGAATAAGAGGGAGGGATTACGGTACCTGAATGGCCGTAGGATACAGGTCGCAGAAGAGACCCCAGCTGCCGATTTTCTGGAACGCAAGCACTTGTTGGATGTCGAGGTTGGCCGCGAAGAAGTTGTGGATACGGTAGGCGGCAAAGGAGAACTGCTTTTCGATGGTGAGGGAGGCGTTGCCGATGATTGTGGCCTGGATCTCGGAGATGACCGGCTTGCAGAGCTGCACCTGGGACGAGTTGAGGAGGGAGAGGCACGAGTTGAAGGACGAAATCAGCTGGCAACCGCCGTCGGATTGGGGCTGCACCACGCTGCCACAGCTGTTGAATCGCTTCTGGATCGCTTGTGGCGACGAATCGTAAGTGGCCAACGTCCCGAGGACGAGGGTGCAAGCGATGAGAGCCACAGAAGACGAAGTCGAGAAGGCCATGATTGTTCCAGAGGAAGCCAGTCCGAATGATGAGGAATGTGCCTGGATCCTCGGTTTATATGGCGCTTGGTTCGGCTTGGAATCCATCACAAATCGCTTCAAAGTGGGTCGATATACGTCAAGTGCAGCGACTTTTCCGATTCAGAAAACATGTTTGCAGCATGGTGCTCTGTCGAACTCCCGTAGTCTTGCTCATAATGCAGTATACTGGGTTTCCCTAGTGTATGTGGGCGATTGTGTTTCACGAATTAGGACATGTTGTTTAGTTGTTGTTCTTCGGCCGCAAAGTTGCGTCGCCAAAACAACCCTTCAACTGTACTCTTGAAAGCAAGCTTCTGGCACCTTCTAAAACTGTTTTTTCTGTTTCTGAGAGAAGATTTCTCCTTGTCCAGGTCTCCTTTACTGGCTCATTACGACAACAACTTCACTGCCAAAGTTCCCGTTCCAAATGATCTCGTTTGGCCCTCGTTTTTAACCTCCGCCTCATCAGCTTTCGTCGCTGCTCGCCGCTGCTGTGAAAACCTCTAATCGAACGTGTGAAGATCACTGAGACGCGTCGTCAGGGAATTTCAAATTCAAAATTCAAACACCTTTCAAATCTGCAAACTTGAAAATGATGCTCAGCCTCCTCGAATCGCTACTGGCTGCGATTTTTAGGGATTCGCCTCCTACGGAGCTCGCGAATTTTCTCGCGTGCGTTCCGATGCGCGAGTTTTTTAAGTGTTCAAGAATTATTATGCTGCTCCATTTTATGTGCCGCTCCTGATTTTTCGTGAATTACTCCGCGCCAGCTTCGGTTGTTTCCACGAACTCCCCGGTGAATCGCAGCGCGCTATTATTGTATTTCTCCATTTAATGTTCCGCGGAATTCCCGATCCTTCGCGAACCCCAACTTGCCAGCTTCTGTTTCGCGAAGTTTCCTATGCTCGCGAATTACTCCGTGCCAGCCAGCTTGAGTTCCCTCACGAACTTTCCGCTGAATCGCCGCGCGCTTCTCGCGATCAACCACAGCTGACAGTCGCCGATGGTCCCGATGCGATCCGCGCGAATTTCGAATATGATTTCGGATCAAACCATGTGTTCTTTCCGTCTTTGCCGCTTGTTTATTTCGTGTCCGATCGCGTTTATTTCACCTCCATTCGCGTGTTACGTTGTCCTTCGTCCCTAATTAAACGTTCTCTGTTTCAGAAGTCGACCATGACGACGCCAAACGGAGGCCCGGAGTCGCTCTCGGATCCACCTGTAAGTCTTAATTCTTTTCTACCTTATTTCTTACCAGCACTCTGTTTCAGAACATCCGAGAGCTGATCGCTGAGCTGAGTGAGCAAGTCACTTCTCTTCAGCTCAGCCAGGTCTCCCTGCGGAAGGAAATCGCGGACCTGAAGGCCGCGAGCGCAGCCGGGAGCGCCTCTCCCTCTCCTGTCCAGGCCCCGACGTGCTCCAGCAAATCCAAGGTAAGCTCCATTTTCGTTTATGGGATTCAATAATAGCTTAAATTTTAGTTCGAGCACAACGTCGCGACGAGCTTCGCGACGCTCTTCGCCGCGCTCGAGCGGCAGAAGAAGACGCAGCTGGCGCAGCACGCAGAGCTGCTGAACGTCGTCAGCTGCGTCTCGTCCGCTCTCCTGCAAGGCCGCCAGGAACAGGTGAGCCAGCATCAAGCGCTGGCCACCTTCAACATCCAGGAAGCCGAGAAGTTCCAGAAACTCGAAGACCTCAAGCGGTCCAACGACTGGATCACCAGGGCGCTGCAGTTCACCATGCAGATGCAGCGGAGCCTCAATTCGGCTCTGCTCAGCCCCCGGGATCCGGAGTCAAGTTCCGCTTCCCTGCCGTCCAACGACACCACGACGGACGTGGCGAACACTGGCTTCATTGAATCCCAGTCGAAATGTAAGTCTTTTAATTTAGAAAAGTTTAGTTAATTTCGTTTTTTGCAGCTCTGGATACGAAGACGTCCAAGTCTTCGTCCTCAGCGGGCACCTCTGTTGCCTCCAGTCCGTCAAAGGCTCGAAAGCCTTGGGAGTGCAACAAGTGCCATATGCTGAACTTCATGGACAACGCCAGCTGCCGGCACTGCTCCCAGATGAGGCATGAAGTGGAACCCACTTCTTCCGAATCTGGAATCGGGTCGATCGGCAGCAGCATCTCGCTGTCGTCGTACCCGTTCCAGAAGACGGCCTCGACTTCCGAAGAACAGAAGGTGACCGAGGAGGACGTCGATGTAAGTATTTTAAGTTTACGACTTATCTAATAATCATTTACAGCTCAACGACACCTTGACTTCGACCCTCGCAGCGGCTTCAATCCAAGACGCCGAGAAGAACCAAGAAGTCGCCACGATCAACCACGAAGAGGCGAAGGATCCGGAAGCACTGGCGCCGGTCTTCCCGCAACCTGCGCTCATCGATGTGAAGACCGGCGAGGAAGACGAAGAAGTGCTCTTCATCAACCGGGCCCGGATCTACGAGTACGACAGCAACAACAAGGAATACCTCCAGCGCGGAACTGGAGAGATCAAGGTAAGTTGAATGAAGTGTC
This sequence comes from Steinernema scapterisci, assembly GCA_000757745.1. Taxonomy (NCBI): domain Eukaryota; kingdom Metazoa; phylum Nematoda; class Chromadorea; order Rhabditida; family Steinernematidae; genus Steinernema; species Steinernema scapterisci. The sequence continues at coordinate 32,165 of KN166708.1, read as the reverse complement.
TTCAGATTCTCACAATGAATTCTTTTCAGCTTCTCAGGAACCCGACCACCAATCGCCACCGAGTCGTCATGCGCCGGGAGCAGATCTACAACCTCTGCGCGAACTTCCCGATCGTGTCGGGAATGAGGATCGTTTCCCGGCACGAAACGAAGCCGATCTGTATGCTGTTCGCCACGGATTTCTCTGAAAACCCGGAGGGCGAACACATGACGTTCATGATCCGCTTCCGCGATCACGAAGTCCGCGACGACTTCATGAACCTCTTCAAGGCCGCCGCTGATCAAGACAAGGCGCCTATCACCAGTGGTAAGCTTGAGGGTGGATCTTAAAATCGCTATTAACTTTGACTTTCAGAAAACCTGTCTTCGGAAGGAATCATGTCGCCGACCTTCGGAAGCCTCATCAACCCGTCCTTACAGAAACCCAATTAACTTGCATTGTTTTCCATATTTTACCGGTGACTTTGTTCGAATAAAAATTTTTTTGCATTTGTTTGTTTGAATTTATGGAATATTATTTGAAGATGATTGAGTTGAGTCGGGAGATTTCAGGTTACGGAGGTAGAAGGATCCCCTTGAACGAAGGATCCTTCTGAATCTCTATCGCGCCCTCTTCTCCCAGAAATGGCATCTTCGCACCTCCGTGTTTGCCTTACCTCGTCCGCGGCCAAGTGGCTACCGACCGACGCTCCTCAGCTATGTTTTCGCAGCTTGTTTGCTGTCTGGCCCCTGTGTGTTTTGGGATGTTTTAGGGTCGGCGATCCAAGTTAGGAATGTCCGACAAGCGCATTGTTCGGCCGTCGGAAACTTGAGGTTGTTTGTAGAGCGGATGTGAGTTCGTGAATCGGCTGATTGTCAGCAGAATTCAACATGTCAAGCGCAAGTCGTTCAAGGCGTTCACTGACATCCCACATCGCCTTCCTGGCGGATCTCCGATTACCCGAACGCCTTTCAATCAATGAACTTTCATCTTACAAGTAGTTCCGCAAACTTCCCCCGTTTTTCACCTCACCGGGCTCCCCTCACTTCGCTTGTCAGCGCGGAGCTTCTTCATCGCCACAAAACGCGGGAGATCACAACACGTCGAGCGTAGTTTGGCGTGTCCATCCCAACGGTGCTGCCTCGTGTCACTGCTTAAGAGTAGCTGCGGAATTAGAGATGACGCGGAAAGTGCTCCGATGATGGAAATGGGACTGGAACAGCGATTCTAGGAAGGATTTGGACGAAAGTCGGAGAGTGCTTGTGGACGATTAAGGGGACACGGGGGATGTGGATGGAAAGCAACTGGAATCTTGGGCTTTTGGTTGGATGAAACAAGAAAAGAGTGACCGAGAGAGATGGCCCCTGGCGTGGTTTATGGTTTGTGCACCCGTTTCCTCTCGCTTTCCACGTAGTTATCGCCAAAGGTTGGGTTGAACTTTTGAACAGCGCTACCTCGAGTACGGAAGATGTGAACTTGATCGAGTTCATAGGTGCAAGGATGGATCGGAGAAGGAAACAGGCGTGAGTTTGAACGACCATATACCCTTAACAATACACGCCGTTTTCGTGGCATCTTCAGCTAGTTGCTGTTCAAGCTCATCTTGACCCTGAATCCAATCTACTCTTCAACCGTCCACCGTTCGTCTGTTCCTTCCTATCCCCCACTTCCTTAACTGCACATCTTCGCCCATATCCCCATTTAATTAGCCTCGTTTCCAAAAGCTGTTTGCTTCGGTTATCGCACCGCGAGAGCAACGCGTCCTGATAAAGCAGATGCATTCCGTGGCCCGAACTGTGCGCCCAGCACAAAGAGTTCAACGCGTCCAAAAGTAGTCAAATGCACGTTTTAATCAATAAACCCTTAAATTCCAAAATCGTCACTTCGCCTAACGACGTGGGTTGGAAGGTAGGCCCTTCGGGACCTTCTTGCTCATCCGCTTACGTCGTTTTTTAAAGAATAGATTTCGCGTGCGTTCAGAAACGCCGACGCTTATGAAATAAAGTTTGTTTTTGAAGATCAAAAATGTCGCTAATTGCGTGTTGCGAGATTTCATTGAGAAGCTGCGGAGGGGAAAACGGCATTTTGGAAATCTTTTGAAGGAGAAACGGGGTTTAGAAGAATACGGTATTTGATAAAGATTGTTTTGGACGTGGGGAAAAGTGGGGAATCCAGTTTTGTAGAGCTTAGAGACGGGGTCAGGGAGTTCCAGGGAATGTCACAAAGCCGGGTTTCAATCTTGTCGCTCTAACTTATGCCTTGTTTCCACCGATCCCTTCAACTGGCCTCTCCCGATTGCTATCGACTTACTGCTTCGCCCAGATCAGTTTCGCTTCTCCGGCGTCTCCCAAACGCGCGTCCCGGATAGTAACTTTTTTGGCTCCTTAATCGCTGGCGTGTGACAGCGCCTCTCCTCCTTATCACGAAGTTTTTGTAGTCGAGCCAAGAATGGCGTGAAACGATTATGTAATTGTTTGCGTCCCTGCGCCGCTGCAAACGATTTCAGCTCTGAGCCTCGACTGTTTATGTTTCCCGACGGCTTCAGGTTTCTGCAAAATTCGTTTGGCCAAAGGTTAGCGGTTGTAATTACGCAGTCGACGTCGGTTTTGAACGCTTCGAAGCTGGAGATGACAGGAATGGCGGGAAAAGTGCAGGGAGAGCGTCAAAACAGCTGCAAAAGGCGTCCTTCGGGGGAGAGATTCGCGAAAGTGCAGATCGTAAAGTGGAGATCGTAAAAGGAGAACAAAAGAGTGAAGAACAAGCGGAGAGAAGAATCGAGGATGAGATGGGATTTGATAGTAGGACGCTTGGATTGTCAGCCTGTTCAACACGTCATAAACGGTTGAAACGATGTTGAGTCAGCGTGGAATCGCCCGCTTGGTTCCATTTCTCTGCAGATTCTTGATCTCTTCCCCTCATTTCAAGAAGGTCCAAACACCCAAAAGGTCTTCCTCAATCGATTCCTCCGCTCCACGCTTCCCGTCCGTCTGCCAACTCAACAACAAAACAGGATTTTGATTAGATAATAAGTGCTCTGCAGATCTGTTTTTTGCCCTTTTAGGGCTGCTCTCCGCATCGATCGGCAAATTGGTTGTTGCATTCATTGTGAGGCGAATCGATTGCAACTCCGCTTTGTGACGCCGCGGACTTTGAACGGCCGACGATTGGAGTCCTGAAGTGACTCTAAGAGGAGTGTTTTGGCGATAAACCGAGAGTCGTGTGTTATCAGTGGAGGAGAGGGAGACGCGGAGTGATTATTGAGGTGATCCCTTAAAAAGAGGGTTTTGTGGGACACAAAGTGGGGATTGGGCAGTGTGTTTCGATGACAGTACAAACTGAACCCTGCGCTGATGACCCAACGGAATGCACACAACCGTATTAGGAATATCGTAATTAGTTCCATGATGTAGGATCCACTAGTGCGTGCCAATTTGCAGTTGACTTCTGCTCGTAACTTCACAAATCTGCGTTTTTCGTTCCTCTTCTCACGCAATCTAAAATGCTAATGTCAGCCACCTGCCGTTTGAAGTGGGTGCTCGACGTCTGAGCATAATTGTCGCTCCTAAAATAGAAAGGCTAAGCGATTCTATCGCCGTCTGGTTACGGTGGCTAAATCCCCAAAGCTAAATCTCTATCTTCTTAACATTGAAACCCCAACAATAAACGTCATTCTCTCCCAGACTCACTCCTCACAGTCCTCCCTTCTACTCCAAAACCCTCGAGTCCCAATCTTTCAAAAACGCGCGTCCAGACGCCGTCCGACTCTAAAAACCGTAAATCCCCGAACACCCGGAGGAACACAATTAGCTCCCGATCTCTTGATCCCCTCGAGTTACAATCTTTAAAACTGCATCTGCCGTCTTTGCTAATCGGATCGACGTCTATCGCGCGAGCTCATTCTAAGCCGCTCTCGCCAGAATCTTCTCGAATCCGAACGACGTCTTCGGCGTTCCTCCGCGTGGTGTCGTCTTCAATCCTAAATCATTCGTCTTCTTGAAACGTCCGCCCGTGGCAGCAGGTGTCAGGGGTAAAATATGTGACAGCTTGGCCAAGTTTTTGATGGAACGCTGATCTCTGCAGACCAGGAACTCTGCAGTTTAAACTCTGCGGCTAGTCGCGAAAAGCAAAAAAAAATGATGATTGCAGTGTGCAATAAATCTGCAGATTCAATGCGAGATATACCGTAATTTGGGATTATGGGTCTGGCGCTCTGGGCCCGATGTCAGAGTCGGACCGTTCTTTTGCAATCTCTCTATCCGCCTCTTACCTGATCCGGCATAATTTCGCCTGCACACCCAGACGCATAAACTTGATTATAACGAATAAATCGCATTCGTTTTTATTTAATTTACAATTCTCTTTACGAGGGAACCGATTCAGTTTGTGTTTGATAGCTGTAGGGCGATTGGGTGTGAGCTGAAGAAGTTTTGTGCCCTGGAAGGAAGGAATGGGAACCGGTTTGAAGACCGGTTTAGGTCATTTCCTAATGAAGAAGGTGATGAAGTCGTTAGGATCAAGGTTGAAGAGGAGAATGACCCGGGGTTAGGGCTCACGTTCAATTTACAACTCCCGAAATTCGTGCTAAACACGTTTGTATCCACTAGCCACGAGAGCCGACCCAAACCAAACACTTAAACCTGTCCGCCCCTCTCCTCCGCAAGTAATCCTCTTAAGCGCTGCTCCACGTGGACCACGTGCACTCCTCCGAATCGTCCTCCGTTAGTTCAGCTTCCCCGATCGGAACGCTTCCATAAAAAACGGCGACTCTCCGCCGCAGGCCGCGAACCCTCGCTTCTGTAGTGCATCGGAGGCTCGAACGAGCCGCGGAAAGCGGATTAGAAGTATCAAACCCTTCGCCCTCTTCTCTCAAATACCATTTCCCTCCAATCGATTTCGACTCACGTGGGTCTTCTTCTCCTTATCAAAACTTCCAATCCGACCCGATTTTCGGCTTGCTTGAGTCGGGAAAAAAACGCACCGAGCTCGTGACGGCGGCGACGACGAAGGAGGACCACCCGTTTTGTTTCGGAACGCGTGCTTTTCGCTGGGGACGCGGAGAGCCGGTCTTCCTAGAAACGGTTCCTTCTGTTTGTGCAGCCGATCGAGGAGCTTCCGAGGCGTGCGGGAGCGTGGATAGGGTATAAATAAACAATGCGGTGGGAAAGCGGACGACGCAAACAAACGCGAATTCTCTGGAAGAATACAGGATTCAGCTGAACTTTAACCTTGAATCGGTCGCAGAAATCGGCTAGAAGCATGGGGAATCTGGTGGAACCGGGCTCAACAAGGAACAGCAGATCACCTACAGTATGCGCCCCCTTCCTATATCCCTTATCCCCGTATCCAAATCCTCTCTTTCTCCTTATTTCCCACGATAACTCCCCGAAGCGTCTTGTTTTCACGCTTAAACTCCTGAACCCCCCGCGTCTGCGCCGCCGCTGACATCACGGCGCTTTTTTCACGTGTTCTTCACAGCGCAGTTCTTCGCATAAGCGTTTGTTTTCCGCTTGATGAATGCTTAATCCGGCGGAGGAAAAACATCCCCGAGTTTTTCTTCGCGGCGTTGACGTAATTGGGAAATACTATCTGCCGAGGGAGACGAGGATAGGGACACTTCTCCGCTGGAACCGAGCATCCTTATGAGGGAGAACAAGGGCCCCGATTCCGTACCCATTTTGTGTCTTAAACCACTTAAACCGATATTTACAGTTAGGACAACTCATCCAAGTGACGCATTAAGCAGTGAATCAATTTCCTGTCTTCTCCTCTTTACATTCGCTCAAAAACGGTCATTTGCGAATTCGAATTTCGCAACGGAATTTCCGAATCCGCAAAAACAATTTTCGTCCATCTGGAGAACGTGTTTACGCGCTCCGATAGACGCACAAGAAGTTTGCGACTCTACAAATAATCTTTAAAAAGGTTTGTTTTTACCCGACGTACAAAAACTCGCGTTTTGCGTGCGGAAACCTTTTTGCAGAAGAACCGATTCGGTCAGTTTCGAAGAGAAGAAAAGAAAACACGCGAGAGGAAAACGGTTCAGAGTTTTTCATTAAGCCACGTTTTCGCACAAGTCTCGCCGAGCGTTCTTGAAGACCGTTGACATAGTACAACTTAATTATGAAACCGGAATGACGCCAGAGAATTATTAAGGAGAAATTAAGGGTGAGTTCAGGTACATTGTGGGTCGCTACGTGACGACAGGAAGCAGGGATATTCGCCGTTTAGAGGAAAAGCACGTTCGGGAATGTTGGGGAAGTTCGAGTATGACATCTACACAAGGACAACGGTGCTTTTAAGCCGTCTTCGCCTGGCTTGTTAGGATCTCAAAACACGAAATCAAGCGTCGACAAGGTCCTGCTTCTATTTGCGTGGGTCGGTCTGATTTATGCAGAATCTGATTAGGAGTGAATCGCAAATGCGCCGCGGCGATGGAATCACTAATTTATTTTCTATTTTTGAGATTATACGCCGGAAAAGATTCCGCAAGGATCGCTTCTCGAAGCGGAAACTTCTACTATTCGATGTTTTCCGGTTTTGACTTTCAGATTAAACTGTTTCCGTTTTGGAGTTTTCTTGAAAGCGGCGTGACAATCACGTGGATTCCAAAAGCTCTCTCGGTCCTATTTCCGTTTCTCTCTTTACCATGGAATTACTGATTTGTGCCCACTTTATAGGTCCGTTTGGCTATAAACCAAACTGGCATAAAACCCTGCACAAATGGCACAGAACAATAGAACCACCCAATCACCAACTTTGCCTCTTCTTATCACCTCCCCACCCCACCTCTCCATCTCCAAAATACACTCTTGCCTGCACCCCAAATCTCTTACAAACACATCCGAAATAGCCCTCTCAACCCCAAGTCAAGCGTTTTATCGTCTTCTCCGGCGTCATCACACAAAAGTCGAAAGTTCGAATCACCTCTTCGAACCCGAAATCGCTGAATCGCATGATTCCGGCGTCTCCCCCCAACAATCGTGGACACTTTTGGCATTGTTTGCCCCATTTCGTGTATTTGCGATGTGTTCGCCGCCGACTTCAGCTGCAGATGCACTTTGGCTGCAAACGGGTGCCGCACAAACACTCCCCTAACGCAAGCGGGCGACGTCGCGCTGCCTTCGAAGGAGTTTTTGTGGTGGCCGAAGACGAAACGAGGCAAAGAAGAAGGAAAAGGAGAGCGGCGGAGAAGACGCAAGAAGCCCTGCTTCGGCCTCGTTCGCCTCGGTGATAAGGCAGACAGCGTGGAGCAGCACCGCGAAGGACCAGAGGTCGCGAAGACTTTCGTCGAATCGCCTTTAGTAATCCAATAAACCGAGATGCGCCGCTTGCAGCGCCTTGCGGCTCCGAGATAAGGACACGCAGGACTCGGCAAAGACTGGAGTGATTGGGAAAATCGGGGTTTTGATTTGGGCTATTGGTGTTTGAGCCGTCGCTGAAAAAGGGGCGAGAGGGAGAAGAACGAGGAGAAGAAGAAGTACTGTATTACGTTTGTTTTCTTCGCTGATAGAGGAATAAAGAAGGAGAGTATTGATTGCAGGCCGATTGGGGCACAGATTCCGGGTTTAGATACTGTAGTCTTGGGACCGATTTGCAGAGAAACAGGATTTTGGAGTCGAGTTTACCCACGCCAATTAAAATCTTTTCTTGTTTTTCGCCCCTCTCTCGCTAATCAGCTAGGCTACTGCGCGGCGTTCCACAGTGATCTCTGCATTTTCTGCTCTAGCGTGTTGCAAATTCCCGCAATTCCCTTCGATCTCACAAGGCCAATTTGTTGCTAAGCAAGAGGCTGAGTGCGTTCTTGGATTCGCCACGATTATATCTGGTTTATGGTCTGAGCAACACACAAAATACATGCTTATTCGAGGAATGGTGACGGATAATGGCGTTAACAACACGGGATAATCGTGTCGATGAAGAGGCCGGAACGGTTTCAGGGGACACCCAGAGCTAAACTCGGCTCCCCGACTCCAATTTACAAACTTCCATGAAACACCCTCGAAATCAGAGGGATTTCCGCTCGGAGGATCTCAGGAATTCATATAGCAAACGTCCCACGCGGAATGTTGCATGCGTAACCGAAAATCGAACTTCCGCTTGCATCCACGTCGTCTTCTCTCGAACCACTTAAGGTCCTCTTCCTCGAATTTCCCTCGCAATCTTCTCCAAAAGTCGCCCTTTAAAGTGTGCTTTCGGCCTCCGACCTCGTTCCAAAGATTCCTCGGCGGCCCAAGATTGAGTTTTGGGACCAAAGGCCCTCCTGGCAGTCTTCGTGCGCTCGTCGCCCTGGGGCCTCCCTGGGCGCCTTCGCCGCCGCGGCTCCTCTCCTGCGCTTCTCCGCCTTCGACGCGCGATTC
>KN166708.1:7348-23771 GCA_000757745.1 Steinernema scapterisci | reverse complement strand
CTTCTTCTTCTTCTCCCTGGCTGTCCCCACTGACTGGCTGGCTGCCTCCGCTGCTGTGCTGCTGCTGCTGCCCTCCGCTGACTCAAAGCGCCGCCGCCGCTTCGTCGTCGATGTTTTTCTGTCGCCGGCGAGTCAGTAGCGTCGTCGTCGCGCCGCTCAGCTGTTGTTCCTAAACCCCAACGACGTCGCAGGGCCCTGCTCCGAGCGACTACTCTTTCCTTGTTCCCCGCAACGAACTTCCATCGCCAGCTCCCAGCCACCCCTACCCCCAACCATCACCACGACGGCCACACTCGCTTCTTCGTTTTTTTCTCTCCTTCACCCGTTACCATCCTCTTCGCCCATCTCCGAGAAACTCCAGCAGATTCCCAACATCACGCCGTTCAACCTAAAACGCGAGTTTCCGCTCGACGACCCTCCACCGCCGTCCGCCGCACCGACGACGACCACCGGAGGAGGAGGGATGCGCGAGAAAAAACGTGAGTTTTTATACTTGGATAATTAGCGAGATTCCTAAACCTGCAAAGCCTGCAACACCCTCGATCAAGGGCCCCCACCGTTCTCCTCTGAATATTCGCCTCACGGCCCTTCTCCCGGATCCTCGGATCTCTCCCCGGTTTCTACAGTAACCTCTTGTCCTCGGCGTCCTTTCCGCGAGCGCCGAAGGCAATCAAGGCCGTAAATCGCCAAAAATAACAAAAAATCGCATTATTTTTGCAGATTTATTGCATTCTGCAAACGCGAATTGCCGCTTCGTGGCAAAAACATCGAATTATGCGTCGAGCTTAACCGCCTCCTTCGGGCTACCGTATCCCACCAGGCTCTTAGACGTGTCTTAAACCTCTTACGCTACCTGTTTTCTTAAACCTCGGCACTAATTAAGTTTTTTGCCGACTTGTTTACGGCGCTTTTTTGGCGCAGCTGTTTCTTGCGATTAGATTTGGAAGAAAGCAGATTACCCGGTGGGGCTTGAGGCCTGGTTGCACTGGGTTGGCGCCGGAGAGGCATGGGAATGGGGGAACTGACCGAAGAGGTCATCTTCTCGATGACGGTTCTTGGGTTTGACGGGCAAATAAGCGGTAATTACTCCGAGGAAGAAGAGTTCCGAGAGAATCTCGGAGAAGTTCGCTGGAAACGGGGTAGTTCCATTTATGGTCCTTTCCAGTGCCCGTCGGCGGACTCTCGCCCATTCTCCCGGGGTCAAAGTCGACCTCTCCTCGTTATAATTAATCTCCCTGCAACATCGCCTTCTCTCTTTCGCCCTTCGGCATCGGCATCCGCAGAAAAACTTGTTTACGGCCTCCCGAGAATCTTCTCCGTTTCGCCTCGTTTGGCTTCCGCCGCTGCGAAACCTGTCATCCTCCCGTCGCCGCCGCTCGAAATTCTCCGCTTTTTGTTGCGGTTAACGAGGCTCTTTTTCGGGTTTCCCGGGAAAGGCGACTTGTTTGTGCCCATGTTGTGACATCGGGGATCCTTGAGAAGATGCAGACTTTGGTCCTGGCCGACCCAGCGACCTTAGGCCTGCGCCGCTCGGGTGTCACAGGGAACTGTGCGGGCGCATAAACAAGCGGTGACGCTGGCGGCAGCGGCGGCGAAAGCAAACGATTTCGCTGGAAAAACGTGTTTACCGATAACCTAGAGATCTGCGGGGAGAGGGAGAGGAGCGGCGGCGGAGAAGATGGCGAGCGAGAGGGAGTGAAGGTCGCGTCCGTCTTGCAGTCATCAATCCTCGCTGCAGCGTAGAATCGCCGTTGGCTGCTGCGAAGCGAGCGCCCGGCCGAAGAGCTACAAAACGAAAAACGCCGCCGCCGGGGTGCGGATGCACCCAAGCGCCGATTCGCGTGACCGTCGGCTGCAAGAAGTGTGTTCTGGACGAGCGAGGCCATGAGTCTCTTGAGGCGATTCTAAGCGTTTGAGGGGCATTCAAATCTCCGGTTTTGAGTTCTGGGCGGCGGTCGAAGGGAAAGTGTCGTTGGGGAGAAACGCCGACGTCGTCGTCGAGAAGAACGACTCGATGTGGGCGATGATAAGAGCGAGCGGAGGAGAATTCTGCAGCGCTGGAGGACCTCTAAACTGCCGAATTACTTTCGATCGAGCCGTCAAGAGAGTGCGACGCATCAAAATTTAATCAGTCCTAATGCAGTTGCCGAAACTTATAATGAATTCGGCTCTTGGCCACGTTTCCCCGAGTCAGAATTGCTAACGAGTTCCCACTTCCGCCTGCACTTTAATTGGAAAACGAGGAAGGTGAAGCAACGGCGGTGCAGGCGAGGGGTAAACAGCCTTAAGAAAGAGCGCATGTGTAGTTTGATGTCCTTTGGAGTTTTCCGAGGAGTACCTGAGATCGGCAGAGCCGCGTTTGCACTTTTGCAAATGGCGAGGGAAAGCGTGAAGCGCACGTGAAGACGAAGAGAACTTGAGTCGGCGAGTGGGAAAATGTTTTGAAAGAGATTCTTGGAAAGCTTGGGTTATTTATAATGGCGGTGAGTAAGCCGAGAGCATGGGGATCCCGTAGCTACACCGCCATGCGCGTCAGAATTACGTGTTTGCGTAAACATTAGCTCGAATTCCGGGGTTGCCGGGGAAGCGCGCTGATTAATTTTCTGTGTAGGCAAGTTGATCCTTCCTCTCCTTCCGTTTCCAGCCCATAATTTCGCTTCAGCCGTTCTCCAGAGCGCAAAACTCGTTCTTGATCCTTCTGTGCACTCTGCTCTAAGGTCACCACAGCTCCCTTCCTCTCGCTCGAATCCCGCTTGAACACAATCCAGCGTTCCCTTGTTTGCCCAGCGTCCACCTCCTCAGCCGACGCCTCGTTTAATTTGGCCAATCTTCGGCTCTTCGTCGCAGTTCCCAGAATCGCCGAGCTCCCCTTTCGCCTCAGCCGCCGCTCGCTGCCTCTCCGAGCACACTACAACCCGGCCTGCACCAGCAGCTCCGCGCAAAAACTCGCCGTTTTTCGGCGAGGATGACGTCGCCTCGCGCCACTCGCAACTCGGGGAAGCCGGGGGACCTCCGGAGGCTCGGGCGCGGCGGAGAAGCGGTAGGGCAAAGAACGGAATTGATCGCATTACTGTTCCTTCCACCCCACTCCAGCGACGACGACGCCGGCGTCCTCGCGTTGTTGCGTGTTACGAAAACTTATCACCACGGCCGGCAGCAGCAAAAACGCACCACCCAACACGCCTCGCTCGGACCATCTCCGCTCGCTCGCCTTCGACGTCTTCTTCTCCTTCTTCCGATCCTCCGACGACGGCGACTGCAAACACTTTGTTTATCAGCGGTGGAGAGGAAGAAAGGCCAGAAGAAGACGTTGTGAGAATTGGGGAAAGATAGTTTCGCTTGCCGGAGCCACCGAATGAAGCCTAGAATGGTACCCCAAATCCAACCCAGATCAGTCTTGTTCGAAGGCGGATAAGTGCCCGGAAGGACACACAGACCAGTTGTTCCGATCCGATCGATTCTCGAATTTCGTGATAAAGTGTGACAGCAGAGCATAAACACACACAGTGGCTAGCCATGGATCTGTGTGTCGCAAAAGGTAAACAGAGACCGAAATAACGCTTGAGTCAACAAGGAAGAGACTACAGTATCCGAGAGAGGACATCCAGATAAGAATCACGTGGGATTCTGGGAGCACGTTGAGGGATTGGAAGAAGTAGGAACCTGAGAATTTTTGAGAGATGTGCAGGCCATCTTCCACCTTTTCGTGAAGCTCATTTTTCATACTCGCTAGTCCCGTTGACCTCCCAGCCTCATAAATACCATCAGCTTTCAGCAGCCGCCTCGAATTTATCGCCGCCAATTCCCCCGAAACGCACTTTTTCGAGTCGCCAAAACACCCGAATTTCTTGTGTCCTTTCGGAATCGATCGAAGCCGACGAGTCAATCGACCCCGCGCGACGTCGCCGCTTCCATGCCTCTCAGCCACAGACTACGGAAACGCGTTTCTCCCCGAAAAAGGAATTCGCCGCCGCGGAGGCGCAAGGTCACTTCTTGCTGTGGCGTTCGATTTTTTCGAGTCGCGGGGCGAATCTGCAGCAGCTGAGGGGAAATCCTTGCCCTGGAAGTGTAACAAATCGGCCGATCGAAGTAAGTTCGGTTGCAGCGGAGAGGAAAGCGACGTCGCTGTGGGTCCGGCGAGGCCGGGAGCAGGAACTGGAGTGGGTCCATCAGATGGGGGAGAGTTCGATGTGGGGAATCGAGGAGAGATTTGGAGGGGAGCCTGTGGAGAAGGGTTTCAAAAGAGAAGTTGGAGATCAATCTGCGGGCACACTTTTTGCGCTCGACAGATCCCCCGTCTTCATTTTTTGCAGATTTTTGAGCCCCACACGACGCCCGCGACCTCCCGTTACACTTCCCAAACCCAAATCTCCCACTTTCCCCTCTTTTTCAGCCCCTTTTTGCTACTCTTTGGTGTCTTATCCCATCTCCGCCGTCTGCAGCCCAACTCAAATTAATCCTCGTCACTTTTTCTCAATTTCGCCTTTGTTTGTCTTCTGGAAACCAGTTAGAATCTCCTTTTTTGCACCGATTCCGCGCCTTTTTGGCGACCTCCCCGACTACTCCGTAGCCGCTTGCGCCCCAACAACTCCGTTGCTAGAGACTCTAAAAGCGCCATCAAAAAACTGTCAACGAAAGCGTTTGTCTGTTTTCGGAAGCCGCGTTTGCAGCTGGCGCCTCAAAAAAGAGCCGAAAAAGCTTATCGCTAAACGCGAATCCTGCAACGGCGAAGCTGCTTTATGTGCCTCTCAGAGAGCGCGTAAACCTTTAAACCATCTTCGATGCGCCCAGCCATCAATCACGGGGAAGAAGAAACTCCGCGCTGGCGAGTGGGAGAAGCAAAATTAGGCGAAACAAAGCGTGAACGGGGATAATTGCGACTGCAAACGACGGCGTTTAGGTTGCACTTTGCCACAAATCTAGTTGTTTTGTGCAGCGAGTCGAAATTTGTTTTTGGGAAGAGATGTTTATTGCGACGGGAGATCGGAGCCGATCGGGAGGAACGAAAACAAACAGGAAAATTGGATGACAGAGGACAATTCGAGGGCAGGCGACTGGTTTTTCCACGTTTCCGGATTGGAAAATCCCCCTTTCGACAATCCGAACTTGCAAACAACTCCGATTTGTAGTTCTGGCTCCACGCTGCGAAAATACAAATTTCAATCCCCTGCTACAAATCCGCCAAATGTTGCCGCCGGCTGCGAATTCCTCTGCTGGCCATTCTTAGAATTCCTGTGATTCACCAAAAAAGCCTGAAAATAGAATCCTGTGAATAGCCGCAGCTCCCTTCTGCCACCAAACGCTTCCAGCTGCAACCTAACGACGACCCAAAACACAATTTTCCTCTCGAAATCCCTTTCGCTCGCGCGGCGCAACGAAGCGAGCTGACTCAGGCGCTTTCGCTTGGGGGCTTTTGACAGAGTGCAACGCGTTTGCGTGGCGCCAATTATTCATTCGTTTTTCCGGGAATTCTCCGCACTTGCATTCGAGGTAACCATGGTGGGATTAGGGCTGCAGATTACGTTGCGGCGACGGCGCCGTCAAGCGCTAATGAGCTCCGAAACCTCACTGGTGACAAGGACATCGAGAGCGCCGGCGTGAGAGGGAAGCGGGAAGAGTGACGGGGGATGGATATGTATGCACGTGAGCTGCAGGGAAAAGCACTTTGGACGTTCTGCAAAAGGGCGTTTGGAAGGGAAATTGGGAAGGGAGCTTGGATTAGGGGCGCATAGAGAGACTTTGATCCAGAAGTTACAAGAGGAACCAGCGGGGAGATTAGCATTCTGTAGTTTTTGCATCTTCGGAGCTGGACCAAGAATCGTTCGGACTGGCATTGATTGAGAGCTGCAGCAAAAAGTGATTAAGACGAAGAGGAGCGGCGATCGATAAAACCAAAGATTACATTCCCCCTCGGCCAAATTCGCAACAAATCTCTCGTTCTCCACCGCCGATCCCAAAGACCCATAAATCTCCATCAGGCGGACGAATGCCTCCGATTAATCACTAAACAGTTGTCGTTTTCAGGAAGACGGGTACCCGAAGGGGAGCCATGCGCCGTTTGCCAAGACATCGCCACTGGGTACCACTACGGAGTCGCCAGTTGCAACGGATGGTGAGTTCTGGGGGATTCCGGATTCACGCAATCGACCAGATTCAAAACACTTCAATCTTGAGAGTCGCTTTTTTTGCAAGATCCACAGGCCTCATTCCAATTTCCATTTTCTCTCACTACCGTAACCTCCTCGGCCTCCGTAAACATCATTATCGTTTCCCGGCCACTTAACGCACAAACTTCTCGTTAGTCGTCATAACAACTGATCCGCTTTCAGCAAAACCTTCTTCCGACGCACCATCGTCTCCGAGCACACCTTCGTGTGCCAGTACCAAGGCAACTGTGACGTCACCAAAAGTAATCAACACACACACAGGAACAGCTACCGTAATCCTCATATTCAGATATCCGATGCGCGTGCCGTCATTGCCGCTTCAACAAATGTATCTCGGTCGGGATGGACGCGAAGGCGATCCAGAACGACCGCGACCGGATCGGTCCGAGCCGAAGGACGACGGCGCTTAAAATCGAGATGAAGCAGCCGTCGAGCTCCGAAGACGAGCGATTCTCGCTTTCGCCGCAGAGAACCCTCGAGGACAAAATCGTGGAGCAGCTGACCTACATCGAGGATCTGTGCAACGTCCTCAGGAAGGCGAAATTGCCCGACGTGGAATCCGTGAGGAGCGCCATGGACACGCCGAGCCTCGTTTACGTGGCCAACGATTTGGGAATCGATGTAAGTGGAGTTAAGGGATACTTTCGGTTGGATCCGACCAGGGCTCGAGGGGATCGATTCGATTCTATCAAAATCGATTTTTGTCGTTATTGAGCGCAGCGTGTGGGGCAATTAGAAACTCTTTCGGAACCGGTTCTGACATTTTTCACGCTGTCGATCGATCGATCGATTTTGAGGTTATCGACTTTTGTGCGTGTATCTGATCCGGAAAGTGCGTTTTCATGGACGCGATCAAACTCGATCTCTCAAAATCACAAAATGCCACAAGGAAGTTTCAAAAACCCAGTATTCGACTCAAACCAGTTCCAACCACTTTCTCGCCCCAAAATCGATTTTGTTTTTTCGCTTAATCCGCTCAGTCGCCATGCTGGATTCCACCTGTTTACTCCTGCGTTCCTTCCCTTTCGTAGAATCCGCTTGTTTCCTCCGCCTTGTTTTGACTCGGCGGCGATCTTCCCGAAATAGATATTCCGCCAACGCGATTCTCTAATAACTTTCGAGAAAATGAGTCAGCGGCAATCTTCTTTTTCCCGAAGACACGAAAAACAAGGTTGATTATGCCGGGAAAGTTCCAAAGTTCTCAGAGTTCCAATCAAGTTGGAAGGGCGCCACTGTGATGTCCTCAGAAGTTTGGGGGGCAGTTCAAGCAGCACAGAACTCGAAAGACTGAGCTTGAGATCACGACGGGGCCGATGGAATCCACGATTTTCCCCATTTTCACGAAAGGGTCGGGCGACGCGGGTTCCCGCAGCGCTCGACCGAACCTGCGGCTTCCAACCTCCGACCGCTGATCTCCTCCAGCTGCTCACATCGCTTTTTCGGCATTTTCAAGAAACGTTTCTTGTCGAAATCGGGCAAAAACTGCGCCTCGGATGGAACCCGTTCTCGTTCGGCATCGTGTGACTTTACACTTCTTCTAAAACGGTTTTTGCCGCCGCCGCGAAGATCGCAGCATTCGATCGCTTGTTTGCGGAATCCGAGCTGTAAACAACGCAAAAAGAGAAATGCCGAAACTACGGTATTCTTAGTTTACGGCCAGGATTATTGGGTGCACTGCTGAGTCAGAGACGCCCTTAGGATCACGTGGAACTCGTAAATTGCGTTTTTGAATTGGTATTTACGGAGAAGTGCAAACGTCGATAGCCTCGCGGGAGAAGTGAACTTGGGGATGCGCTAAGAACGGTGCTAATTTTGGTTAATTTCAGCCGGCGACGCAGTTCAAGGAATATTATCCCGCCACGATGCCGGACATCCAAATGTGGAACAAGCGCGAACTGCGTGTGTGCCTCGAGTGGGTGAAGACCTTCGAAGAGTTCCAGAAGCTATGCGACACCGACCGCATGGCGCTCGTGCACAACTTCGCCTTCACCTTCAACATTCTCAACCGCGTCTTCTACTCGCTCGACAAGGAGAGCGACAGGATCATCTACGGAAACGGCGCCTACATCCTCCGCCACACTCAGGAGACCGTCCGCATTCCCGGCTGCCGCCCGATCTATCACCGTCAGATGGACGAGATCATGAAGCCGTTCCGGGAGCTCCAGATCGACACCCAGGAATTCGCGTGCTTCAAGGCCACCATCTTCTTTAATCCAGGTAGCGTAAAACCCAAGATTCTGTGACTGATTGTGCGACTGTTTAGATGCTTGTGACCTGACCCCAACCGGAAAAATCGACGTGCAGTTCGAGCGACAGAAGTACTTGGGCGCGCTGTTCCAGCTCATCACGTCGAAGATGGGAACGGCGCACGGCGCCCTCAAATTCGGACAATTATTGATGATGAGCGCTTCCATCCAGGCAAGAACTGCGCTCTCTGTGTTACTCTAAATACGCTCTCGTTTCAGAACATTATCGCTCAGAACGAAGAGAACATGCAAGTGATGGAAGTGTTCCAGAACACCTGGCGGATCGACCGTTTCGTCCGCGAGCTCTGCTTGAACAAAGAGCACTGAACCAGGCGTGCGCTTCTTAAAGCCACGCGAACTCTCTTCTCCTAGTTGTTCCGTCTTCCTCTTCTCCTTCATCTTCTTCTCCCTAAGTGTCAACCGATCTCAGAAACGCACTAATCTATCTAAGCGCGACCACCAATTCTCGTTTCAACTGGCATTCACGGGACTTGCGCTCATTTACTAATCTTAACTCACTCGATAGCCGGTATCCCCTCCGCCCTCCTCTCCTCCTTTCTCTCGGCGCTCCGCTGCGCCCCCGCAGTCAGTTTGAATCTACGGATATGGACCGATCCGGTAAATCCTCCTCTCCTTCTCCCCGAATACTTGTGAATCGTCAGACGTCGGCGCCGGAGTTGTCAGCAGCCTCCCTCCAACACCACCATCTTCTCCTACCTCCTGTTGTTGTTGACTAGAACACATATCAGTTCTACCTTCCCGCTTCCCGGAATCCGGCCCTCTCTCCACCTTCAGAGTCTCCCTCCTCGACTTCCTCAGCCCGAACTCTCGCAAATCGTAGAATGCGCGACACGCGTCCACGTCTGCTTCCTTCCTCGTCCTTCTCCTCTTCGACTTTTCCTTATTCTCGGTTGTTTGTTTCGTTTTGTTCGTTGTTGGTTGCCATAATTTTGCGTGTTTCTTCCACCTTCATTTGCGTATTTTCCTCCGCCCGCGGAGATTTTATTTGGAAAGGACGCACACACACTCAGTCAGTTGTTTGGTCAGTTCCACAACCTCTTCTTCTTCTTCTTCTCCGTTTAGTTCATAGATTTGGGTAAAAAAGATAAAAGATATTTTCTAGCTGAATTCGAGTGTCCTTGTTTACGCGCACTGGATGGAGTTGGGTCGGATTCGGGTCGTGAGGACTTCTGAAATATGTCGGTGATGTCAAGGCGGGGTTCGAGGGTTGTAAGATAATGGAGGTGAGGATGGAATCTTTGGATTGGCTGGGAGCCAGATGAGGCCAAAACGCATTTTATTAAATGAAGTAAAACATGGAGGCCATGCTTCGTTTCCAAGATTTCTGAAGTCCAACATTCTTCGCCATGTGTAATCGGCAAAACTCCGTTTGTGGACATAAAGATCACATACGCAAAGATCAAACGTAATATCTTTGTCTTCTCAAATTACGGATTCGACCGACGCTGCTGAGGACATCAAGTTGAAATTACAGTTCTGAGTGACAAGTAAACACAGTTTGTAATCTCACAGAGCTCAAAGAACTACACCCGTCCTTATAAGTAATCATGTGTAATCAACCCGGAATTTAATCTGATGAAATCGCTCCAAATTACAAATTCGGATCTAAACAGCAGAATCACATTCCAGAGGACTTTCTGCGTCAGAGTGAATATCGAATTTGAGTTCAACTGGGCTTCACCTGTGTTTTGGTGGCTGTTCATAACAACGTTTATCGCTTAGAACAGCGGACAAAGTCCGCTAATTCCATTTATCCGGAGTTTCTTTCCTTTCATTCATATTCCAAGGAATTCTCGGAAGCCAATTTAGAATTATGGAACTTTCCCGAACAGCCAATTTCCAGACGTGGCCCAATCATGTTTTTGTTCCGTAAGTACAGGCCAATAAACCCAGAAGCACTTTTGGAATCAGCTCTCTGGACTTGAGCGTGTAAACAGCGTGTCAACATAAAGCCGCGGTGTACTTTTGGTTTCCAAAACACATCCGTCTTTCGAACGCAAAAAAACAGATCCTAAAGAGGCCAACGGGGGACTAATGCGTTCTCTGAGCGTAAAGTCCTGAGCGAAAATGTCCTTTTGGAAAGACCAATTCTAGCATGTACCCGAAGACTTGAGTGTTTACGTCCATTGCTATTTTTGCTCCGCTCCCTACCGTATCCAAAATCTCCCGTTTCGCCCGTCCTACAGTCAGCTGACTCTTGGAAACGAGGTCGATTTCGGCTATCTATCTTTCTTATCAGCCGCTCTCCGAGATCTTCGCGGACTCCGCTTTACGGCCATGTGGTTCAGGTGCACTTTAAGGATATCGCCGCCTTCTGCAAATCGAAATCGCGGTTTAATAATAAACAGGGCAATTAGGGCTCCGCCGTGGAATGGGATTTGCCGTGGAGGTGCCGCGGGGTAATGATGCGCCTGCACTTTGTCCAACGAGGCGCGTCTGCAGAAACGCTAAAAAAAGGTTCGATTGCGTTTGCAGGAGGGCGCAGGAATCCGAGAAAAAGGGTCTCTGCAGCGAGAATCGACAGATGTTGCGGCAGGGTCGATATGCGGGAGTTTCGGGCAAAAAGCGGCGGCGTACAAAGAACGCCGTTTACACTTCTTATGAGACACAGCGAACTACTTCCTTGACGGACGCGCCGATCGATCTTCGAGGTGACGGACGGGAGGTGAAGCCGAGATGCAACAGGTGGTGGCCGGTTTTGAAACGTTGAACTTGGCACCGGGCGACGAGAGCGGAATGTTGTAAACAATGCGGAATGGGATAATAATAGAAGAGGCGAAGCCCGAGGAGAACGTGCCTAGGAGAGGACAAAGGGAGGACGGGAGGGAAAGGGTATTTTGGGACGACAAGCCGTGATTTAGATTGGTTTCGCTGGATTTGGATTTGAGGCAAAGCAGAGATCTCTCAGAGCTGAAGAGTCACGTTCACGTTTAAGGCGATAATCCCGAAAATCCCGACTCCAAGATTCCCATCTGCGAGCTCACACCAGTGCTTGAAACAGAGATCGACTGGCAGGGTTCGTTTCGACTGGCAG
Source organism: Steinernema scapterisci (assembly GCA_000757745.1). Lineage (NCBI taxonomy): Eukaryota > Metazoa > Nematoda > Chromadorea > Rhabditida > Steinernematidae > Steinernema > Steinernema scapterisci. Next base: position 12,303 of record KN166708.1, on the reverse strand, counting down.
GGTGATTTCACATCTGCTTGGCAGCTCCTAATATTGTCAAGAATGCAAATATTTGACTTATCAGATGGTCAAGATTCCTGGCTTCAACAGAGAGGCACGGCGATAATATCTAGAATCTCGCAGGGAAATGCCTTGGACACCATACCGTCTTCGGATTCGTCGCGACGTTGATTCGTTTCTTTGTGGTTGCTGCGAGGATTTCTGCTGCGAGGTGTTCAGATGAGGAGTTTCGTTCGCGCTGTCCAAGATTCTTCTGGAACACTCAAATTCTCGTTTTTACGCGTTGAATTTTTCTTGAAATCGTGTGTGATTTGATTTTCCTCGGCTTCGATTGAATGTGGTTTTTATGATTTCCACTCATTCTGTTCGCGTTGCGTGATTTCGCATGATTACTTCTTCCCCTGAGAGTGGGCCATGTTGCTTGATGTTCTCATGGATTTCTTGCCGTTTCACAGAGTCGTGTTTCGTCATATCGCGCCGCTTTCTTTACTTCCCCTGATGCTGATTCCTTTTCAGTCCAAGATCGCCGTTCGGCAGTTCACGGAGAGAAGAGTTAGGATTTGTCGCGACGTGGATAGGTTTGTTTGCGCTGGGAGGATTTCGGCGGAAGAGCGACAGATGCTCGTTTTGGTGTTCAAATGGACGTTTTCGTTCGTGTTTCGGGCGCTATTTTAGGTTTTTCGGAAGACACTCAGATTCTCGTTTTATACGCGTTCAAATTATCTTGGAATTAGGCGTAATTTGTCCGATTTTAAATGCGATTGAACGCGATTTTAGCGCAAGGCATCATCCATTCATTCAGTTTGCGTGATTCCGCGTGATTACCTTTGAGTGTGCCGTGTTGCTTGATGTTCTCATAGATTTCTTGCCGTTTCACAGTCGCGTTTCGTCATATCGCGCCGCTTTTGCAATCCTCCCTAATTCTGATTCCATTCCAGTCCAAGATGGCCGCCAGGCAGTTCACGGAGAACCTGGACCACATGATGAAGGAGGCCGAGAGGCTGAAGAAGCAGCTGACCCGCGTCGAACAGGACATCTACCACAGCGAGTCGCAGTTCTTCGGCAGCACTACCGACGCCGGCAACTGTGTCCAGGGATTCGTCCACAAGCCACCGAAGAGCCTCGCGAACCTGAAGAAGACCGGATCCTGCCACATCCTCCAAGGAGATCTCGTCCCTCCCACGGTTCGCATTTTCTCCGGGTCGTCGGTCACGTCCGGAGGCGCCGTTTGGGAGAGGGTTCCCGAAAGCAAGTTGAAGCCGAAGGGACTCGACAAAAAGATGCCCGAAGAAAACAAGTCCAAATAAATATTTTATGTCCATTGCGTTTTGTGTTATTAGTGGTTCGTGCATCTTCTCGCTGTTTTGTTAATCTCAATTAATGAGGCACTCGGTGGTGTTCGAAGATCGGTTTTCTTGGTTCTTAAGGCTGGACGATGAAGGTAGCTGATAAAAAGACTGAAAACGAATTTCCGGTCTTGCATTTCAGGTGATCAACAATGGCAAGTGGCCAAAACCAGAGATCTCCGCTGCTAAAAGCGTTAACAAAGAGACCATTTCGTTGCGAACGCAGAGAAAGCAAACCCGGCAATTAAAACGGATCTTTGGTTCAAAACGATAATAACACGTGAACGTAATTGGGCGTCTCCGACTATGGGTATGACGTCTCACTGACGCTCGATTTCTTGGGAGCTATTTGCCTCAAGTCGGTCGCTTCCCGGTAGTTTGGTTCCCAATTCCCCGATTTTCCGTTCTCTTGAAATTGAAATGAAACGGTAAATAAAAGATTATTTTCTTGCAACAACATTTATTCAACCAAACTCAATCAACATCCACACAACCATTCTTCTAACTGTAAAGATCGTCTTCCTCTTCCTGGGCCTGAGCAGCCGGGGCTCCACCGGAAGCGGCGGCCGGAGTGCTGCGAGGAGCGTTGTCGAAGCTGAACTTGGAGTTTCCGAGGCCGCGTTGTTGCTGGAGGGTCTTCGAGAAGCTCTCGTAGCGCACGATGTCGGCGTCGCTGACGGAGCGCCGAGCGTAGCGCATGGCCTCCTCGAAGTGTCCCCGGGTCAGCTCGGGCACTGGGTCCACGGGCGCTTCGTCCATAGCCTCCTCCCCGGCCTCGGCGCGCTTCTGGCGTTCCTGCTCCTCGCGGATCTCCTGCTCGATGCTCTGTCGGATGGCCATCTTGCAGGCACGCTGGCAGATCTCGGTGATGTCAGCGCCCGAGAAGCCCTTGGTGGCCTTGGCCAGGAAATCCAAGTCCACGTCGGAGGCCACGGGGGTCTTGCGGAGGTTCGCCTTGAAGATCTGACGGCGGCTGGCCTCGTCGGGGAGAGGGATGTAGACCAGCTGGTCCAGGCGGCCAGGGCGCATCACGGCGGCGTCGATGGTGTCAGGACGGTTTGTGGCGCCGATGATGAACACGTTCTTCTTGGCTCCGACGCCGTCCATCTCGGTGAGGAGCTGGTTGATGACACGGTCAGCTCCGCCGCTGTCGCCGGCGGAGGCGCCGCGGGCCTTGGCGATGGAGTCCAGCTCGTCGAAGAAGAGGACGCAGGGAGCAGCGGCACGAGCCTTGTCGAAGATGTCCCGGACGTTGGCCTCGGACTCGCCGAACCACATCGTCAAGAGTTCGGGGCCCTTGATGCTGATGAAGTTGGCCTTGCACTCCTTGGCGATCGCCTTGGCCAGCATGGTCTTACCGCAGCCAGGGGGTCCGAAGAACAGGACTCCTCGAGAAGGCTGCATACCGAACTTGAGGTACTTTTCTGGGTGCTCCACGGGGTACTGTACAAGCTCCTGGAGCTCGCGCTTCACGTCCTGTAGGCCTCCGACGTCGTCCCAGCTCACGTTGGGCGTCTCTACGGCCGTTTCCCTCAAAGCCGAAGGGGTGCTCTTGCCCTGGGCGAAGCGGAAGTCTTCCATGGTCACGGCGAGGGAATCGAGAACCTCGGCGTCGATGGTCTCGTCCTCCAAGTCGATGAGACTCATTTTCTGGCGAATCTGCTGCAGCGCCGCTTCGGAGCACAGCGAAGCCAAGTCGGCGCCGACCATTCCGTGCGAGTCGTTTGCGATCTAGAATAGGAAACGTTAGAACTGAGTTTAGGAGACTTGGGATTGGAAGAATTCCTAAGGATTCGCTCAGTGGGTGCTATTTTTCTGGGCGGCCTCGGCGGACGACCCGGTGTCATCTCGCCGAGGCGTCCATCGACTCACATCTAGGTCGATTTCAGGACCCCTGCACGATTCGTCATTGCAAATGGTTCTAGGATCTTAGGTAAAGCTAGGGAAAGACTGACCTCTTCAAGATCGACGTTGTCGGCGAGCTTCATGTTCTTGGTGTGGATGTTCAGGATCTCAAGGCGGCCCACGGCGTCCGGAATGCCGATGTCGAGCTCGCGGTCGAAGCGTCCGAAGCGGCGGAGGGCGCCGTCGATGGAGTTAGGACGGTTTGTGGCCGCGATGACGACCACGTGGGAACGTTTCTTGAGGCCATCCATAAGGGTGAGGAGTTGGGATACGATGCGCTTCTCGACCTCGCCGTGCGCCTTCTCTCGCTTGGGAGCGATGGCGTCGATCTCGTCGATGAAGAGAATCGCGGGCGAGTTCTTCTCGCACTCTTCGAACGCCTTGCGGAGATTCGATTCCGACTCGCCGGCCATTTTGCTCATGATTTCAGGTCCGTTGATAAGGAAGAAGAAGGCGCCGGTTTCGTTGGCCACGGCGCGGGCGATGAGAGTCTTTCCGGTGCCCGGGGGTCCGTAGAGGAGGATTCCACGGGGAGGCTTGATTCCGATGGCTTTGAAGAGTTGCGGGTGGCGGAGGGGGAGTTCTACCATTTCCTTAATCTGTGCCATCTGTTTGCGGCAGCCTCCGATGTCGTCGTAGCCGACCTCCTGGAGACTGTCCTCGCATTCCTCGCGGCTCAAGGGATCGCCTTCGCAGAAGATCTCGGTTTCGGGTGCGACCACGCAGAAAGGCGAGGGCTCGCACTCGACCACCTTGAATTCCACGGTGCGCATGGCGCCCTTCACCGAGAACATGTCACCCTTGTGCACTGGACGGTAGGACTCGAGGAAGTAGGGCTTGAGGTAAACTTCGAAGATGTTTCTGGAATGGATTTAGGTTAGGAATGGTCAGACTTTTGGCTAGATTACCCTGTGAGGCCCTCGACGGTGTCATCGATGGGGAGAACCTGGATTCTGGTTCCGTAGGCCACGTTGGGGGCAGGGGTGACGCTCACGACGTCGCCGAGGCGCAGCCGGAGGTTATTTCTGACCACGCGGTTCATGAGCAGCTTCTCGTCGGCGCAGCCGTCGTCGGCCAAGGCTATGCACACGGTCTCGCGTCGCTTCTTGCCCTTTAGGAGGACAGTGTCACCGCGGAAGAGCCCCAACTCGTCCATCTTCGCCTGGCTCATCAGCACGACCGAATTGTCGTCGCTGCTCGACTGGTCCACGACGAGGCGATTGGGCCGCTTCTTCTCGTTGAGGATCGCCGTCGCCAGCTCCTCGTTCTTCTGCGTCTTCTCGTCCTGGGCAACGGGAACAGAAGCCATGTTGGTAGTTGGAAGAGATGGGAAGACTCGGAATGAGATGCTGATTATGGGGAATCGTGGAGCTTATATTGGACTCTTCGGAGCCCGAAGCGATGCTTGTTCCTATCCTGGGCATTGAGTCGCAGTCCGCCGAAGCATGACTTTTGTGATGCTGGGTGACTCGGGGGTACTGTAGCTGGTTTGACCTACAGTGTGGCCCAATAAACATCACTGGCCAGACACCCTCGCCGGCTCCCGTCTGACGGTGTCTGGAACTGATCATTTGTGACCGTCGCGCAGCAGACGACCGGTCGGTTCGGGCATCATTTCTATGGAAATACGACCGGTCGCTCGAGCAGATTCCGCTCCAAATGACCATTTCCAGACAACAATGACCAATTTCAGACACCGTGAGA
>KN166689.1:8242-35257 GCA_000757745.1 Steinernema scapterisci | reverse complement strand
TCCCTGGACAATTGCGCGATGAGGTCGTCGTACATTTCCAGCGGGCTCTTCTCCTCCCTAAAAACCTGGATCTGCTTCATAATCCATTTCCAGAGAGGTCCGATTTCTGGCAGAATCCCTAAAAAAGGCCAGTTATTAGCTGATCAAGATGCGATTCAATGTACACTGAAGATTCAAGGAGTTCGTCCAGTTCTTGATTGGCGTCCCTCCAAAGGCTTTCTGGAACAACGTCAGGTAGTGGGAGTTGCGGAGGCGATCTTCGACGCCGAAGGCACATCGCGCGATCACGTCGCTCGTCAGGCGCTGAAAAGAACTGAAAACATAGACGATGGAAGGCGGGAGGGGAGATTCGGTTACCTGTGCAGAGGAATGGAGGTGCTGAGGGACGGGGAGAGGTCTTCGAGGAACCAGTCGGCTGATTCGGCGATTGACGGGAAGAGCTGGAAATTGGAAGCGTAAATGACGCCGAAAACGGCGCAATTCAACAGAAATTCAAAAGAGGGCGACAGTAGAATCGTGGTCAACCTTCAGGCACTCTTGGCAGGAAGCGACCGCTTCGGAGCTTCACGAACGATGGAAATGATCGAGAGAGGCGATCCAAGATTGGCCGGTCTACAGACAACCGCCTATGTCTACGGACAGGCGCTGGCGTCTGACCGAATTACGGACACGGCAGCTCATTCGTTCCGGTCGGTTTTCAGAGGCGGTCGGGCGGCTGCCGCCTCTCTCCGCCAGAACTACCGGAAGGCGACCGACTCCGAGCTTCACGCACAGCCAAAATGACCGATTTCGGCGTTTCCAGGTTTGCCTCCGTGTCTACAGACAGGAGCTAGTCTGGCGGCCGTGTTTCAACCCAATCGATCATTCAGTCCGGCCGAGTTCTCCCGGGCCGGTCGGGCGGCTGTCGCCTCTCTTCACATGGCTCACCCACGTCAAACACCTGACAACGATTTTGCCCAGCGCAATTCCAGTTAGCCAAAGCCCGAAATCCTGACCCCAAACTCTCTCACTCACCTTCTTCAAATTCGCATTCGAAACCGCCAGCGACGCCGTGCTCCTCAGTCGCTTCCACCTAGCGCCCCTCGCCCCGAACATGTGCACCGTGTCCGAGTGGTCGGGGTCAGCGGCAAACGGTTCCACCATCCGCGAGTGGAAATACGAAAAATTCTTCGAGCAAATCTGATGAATCAGCTCAACGTCGGAGGTGACGATCGTCGGCTGCGCTCCGTGCATAATCCCGAAAGTCGCGCCGTGCTTCTGCCTCCATTTAGCGAATGTGAACGGCGTTTGGGCGTCCAGAGAGTCCGTGAGGTTTCCCAAGAACAGCGATCTTGAGGGGACGATCGGGAAACCGCAGGATTTGAGCAGCTGAAGGGCTTGGAATCTTCTGAAAAGGCCACAAACTAGAGAATAGAAAATACAAATCTCATGGGTTTCAAAAAGTCGAAAATAGGGACGCAAACTCCCCTTTTGGGACTGGAATGTGCCCCTTGACCGAATGCTAAAAACCCACCTGTACACAATCCACAAGGGGAAGAAAAACAATCCGCCAAGAACCGCGATGATTAGCAGAAACATACGTGCAGGAGAAGAAGAAGACAATCCGACTTGTGGCGACGACTGTTTAGCGTTGTTCTCCTCTCGCTCGCCGCTCTCTCGGGCGCCCTTTTGCCGTCCGCTTCTCCTCCTCCTTATCAGCGCGCACAAATCGGGAGGAAGGAGCAACGGGCAACAAACAACGCGCTAGGAGAGTGGGAGTACTTGTTTTGTGCTTTTCCGGCTCTCTGCAGCGGTGGAACAAGGAATGGTGGGTGATTGGTGAGGAAGCGGAACCTACCGAACTTAGAAAAATAAGGAACTGGTACTTTGGAGTTGGGCACGTTGGAGGTCAGCGAAGGGACAAACTATAAGGGAGGCTACTGGGAGATCAGAGTTCAAATTTTGGGTTTGATGATCGTTGGACGGGTTTAGAAAAAGGTCAAAAAGATCGACTTCTCGTGCTTGGGACTGCGGTCGGTTCGCTAAGGCGTGTAAAAGAGATTCCTTGAGTTGCTCCGTGGCTAATTTTAGCTGTCGCTGGAAAGAAGATCGATAGCCACAACATTGAAATCCGATCGTGACTCATACTCATACGTCTTTCGGCTAATCCCGGAGATCTGGATGTATGGGAATATGTATGCCGATTGGATCTGGCGTGTTGGATCTAACATGAGAGAGTGAATCCTGTGCAGCCTGCATCCTTCATGTAAACTTTTAAGACTAAAAAACAAAAGCAAAACTTAACATCAACCCATCTCCCAACACCATCACAGAAGTACATCGCTGGACGTCGGCGTACATCCCGAAACCTTGCTCAAAAATTTCGAAGACCCGAAATTCCCTGACGCTTTTATGAAATTCGCCGTAGATTCAATGCTTTTGAAGATCTCCTCCTTGATGCTATGGTGCATAAAAGCGTAGATGACGACGTTGAGACACGCATTTAGGATCATGAAGCTGAGGATAGATTGCGTCACGTTCCTGGAGTAGATGTTGTCGATTCCCAGACCCGCGTTGATGAACATGAGCAGTCTTGGAACGTTCCAGATGAAGATGTAAACGCCTAGGATTGTGACTACGGTAGCGAAGAATTGTCGTTCTTTGGCTTGGAAAAGTCGGCTTCCTTGGGCCGCTTTTCTACGGTAGCAGTAGATGGTCAGGAGGTAGAGGACTGAAATGTAAATTTTAGAGATTCTGGGATCTAGGGAAAACTTGCCTATGATCCCAATCGTTCCCAGAAAGAAGCTCACACAATGATAGTTCTTGAAAGACGAATTCCATAGCGTGGAAACGACGCAAGTCGGCTTAGGATCTCTGTCGTTGGTCAATGACAAGACTGCGGTCTTCCCAGCCGCGACAAGGACACAGAACACAAAGCGGAGAATGAGGACTGTGAAGGTAATATGGTAGCGATAGAAGAAGGGAGCTGCAATACAGGCGAATCTGTCGATGGCTATAGATTCCATGGTGAGTTGGCTCAGGTCGACCCCGAAGATTAGGGGAATGTTGATGGCAGTGCAGAGGAACCAGGGTCGATAAGAGGAGTCGTCGATCAGGGTGTGGACAGTTCTGGTGAAGGTTCCTAGGGCTGAAATGGGGTTGTTAGCAATCGGATCTTGGGTGATATAGGGCAACTAACCTATAAACACATCCCCCACAGCCAGCTGCATCAGCAGCAGCGTGAATCCCTCTCTCCTCAGCTTGGAACATCTCAGGATTGTGCAGATAATGAAAGTGTTTCCCAACATAGCAAACATCGATAGAAGGAGACGAACGGATAGGACATAAACGTTGCTGGCGAAAAACACGTATTCACTTGAGGTCATATTTCCAGCCGGACGTTCCTGAACGTAGGGATCGATGTCAAAAAAACTGAAATGCCCATAATAACAATAACCGAAAAAATAGCGCAGAGGCGGAGGATAATAATTGCATTGACTCGTCTGGAAAGAGCAGAGGACTACGGAGAAAATACGCAAAAAAGGAAATCGATGGGTATATGGACAACAGACGTTGGTGGTGTAGGTATCCGGGGACTAAAATGTCAATGATCAGGCGTCCTTTATCCAGAGTCATTAGCAAACATTAGAATTTTTGGACTCCTCCACTCTAGAAGGCTATTTAAGGGGAAGTGAGGCTACCAGTATCCAAGCCCAGTACTCCTCACTAACCCCAGAATCCTGAAGATCCGTCCGTCCTTTAACGCTTTCAAAGCTCCTTAAACAACCGCTAAGAACCAGAGTACAAGGAAACAAGAACGTCGAAAGTTCCACGTCAAACTTATAATCCCAAAAGGATGCCCTAATAGATTCAACCGGAGTCGTGTTGTTGTCGGAAGCGCTTCCTAATCCCAAAATGCCCAAAATCCATTTTTAGCCAAAGCGAAACGCCCAAAAACGCTAAAAAGTAATAACGAAATGATAGTTAAACGCACACGTAGTCGGAATCAATCCAAACATGAACTCTGGAAACGAGGAAACACAAGAAAACATAGGCTGGATGGACAAGCACTCAGGAATTTACGAGCCTGCACTTTGCATTAAAATTGAAGGAGGCACAAACAAAAACATCATTCAGAGATGAAATGGGGAGGGGAGAAGTCGAGGGAGAATGTTGTTGAGGTGGTGCGAGTATAAAAAGATATCATGGAAAGTGCAAGGGAGCGATCAGCGGCGCTGGAAGAAGCCGAATTGTGGTTTGACGCCTGGATTGGAGAGGCGCTGAATAAGGATGAACCCAGACAGATATTTGAGACACTTGGTGCATCTGTACGAGACAGAAAAGTCTGAAATCGGATATTTTCGAGGCTTCAGGGATTAGAGAGCGGTTGTTTTTTTCGGGATAGACCGGGAGTACTAGACATTTTCATGGTTACTAGACAGGTTATCATAACGTGGCTAGTAACCATAACGTCGTTATGGCTCCCGTCATAACCGGTCTAGACCTCGTTCCAAGCTAATTAACGCATACGATTGGCTAAATTTGAATAAATAAATTGTTGTTTTTCAGACGGCGGACGATGATCATCGGACACCCGGGGACACTAGGCCGACACAGTGCCCAGCGAAGGCATTTCCTGTCCCGAAACGATCGGCCTAAAGCCGCAGTTACCTTGACCGGTAAAATTCTACCCAGACGTCTGCGCATAAGTGTTCGATTTTCAGACCTTCGACGAGACGCACTTCTGCGTCTGAAATGATCCCAGACATGGCCGTCTGTTCCAGGCCCCGACCGAAGCAAGCCTCATTCTCCCCATTCGAAGTCGCCGGAACCGGTCGGTCGCTTCAAGCGCGGCAATGCGGGCATTCTTCACTCTCGTCTTCGTTTCGTTGGCCTTCGGAGATCCGTTGAACGTTCCGTAAGTTTCATTTTTATTTCTTAGCTTCTCTTGACTTTTCTGAGTCTTTCGTTGGCATCTACGTTAGGATGCATTCTGGAAATTTGCATTTTTTGCCGAGATTTTCATAATTTTTTGCTATTTTTAGAAAAGCCAAGATGCTCTGGCATTTCGAATCCAAAGAGCACAAGAAATACCTGATCGAAGCGCTCCCGGTCGCCGTCGGCTTCGACCTGACCAGCTGCATCTTCGCCCCGCATGGAAAGGCGTATCCATTCAACGATTTGGGCGCCGGAAGAGAAATTGGTCTTGAGTGCCTGTAAGTCCGCATTTCTCATAATTTCATTACTGATTTTGCCTTTTTAGCACCTGTTTCTGCTACACCAGCAACGTCAACGTTCCCCAGCACAACCTATGCGGAAGAGGAGCCGGCACAGACGCTTTCGTGTGCTTCGCTGGAGTGAAAGTCGGCGATAGGGACTTTGAGTACCGCGTCTACACATCCATGAACTCAACGGATAGGATTGTTTTTGCCAGTGGTGCAGGATTCGAATACAACTTCCCGACGTTCTACCTGACTGACGAGATTGGAAGCGGCGTCGGAATCTACGACCACAACGAAAAGGCGAAGAAGGTGCGAGCGCACCCGATCAAAGTGGAATTCGCGTATCGCCCAGGATCGAGCAAACCGGAGCCGACGATTTCGGCGTACTTCTGGAAAGGAACCGCGGATGATGACGAGGGAAAGTGCGCGGACAATCCGGATAGCATCATCACGGTAGGCATATTCGGGAAAAGCACTTTGATAATAAGCCTTTTTCAGAAGAACATCCTCTACGGACCTGGTGCGGATCCTATTCCCGAGCCCAGTAACGACCCATCGCAGGTCTTCAGCTACCGATCCACGCCGACTTTTGAGGAGGTCATGGAACAACGTGAAGCCAAGAAGACGGCGTAGAGTCCAGTGGAGAACTGAAGATTGTGGATTTTCGTGGTCATTGTATGTGCTTTTATATGTGCGGATAGATCTGAAATGAGGTCTTGAGTCCTGCCTCCCACTGAAGGATTCGACCGACCGTCGTTCGCTAGCGTTACGCTTGAAATGGCCTCTGTTGCAGTTTCCACCCAGACAGATCTTGTCTGCTTTTGGTCTGCAACGCCACTGCTTGGAGATCCCGACGAACGATCGCCATTTCAGCTTCAGAGTCTTCGAGCGGACGGTCGTGCGGCGGCCGAACGATCGTTCCGTTTTCGGGGAAGATTCACAATGTGTGGACGAAAGAGGAAAGTTGAGGATATGACAGTAACCCAGGCGAGGTCGACCGAACTGCAACTGGCACAGGTGAGTCGTGGAAGATTTATATCATAATCGCTTTTGCATATTTCAGTCGTCTCCAGCAGCGACAGCGGCATCGGCTGAAAGAACCAAGACGAAGACAGCCGAAAGCGGCGATAGTTCTCAAGAGAAATCGCCTCCAGCCGCGCTGGCCGTCGAGAAGAAGCCGCCAAATGTGGAGAAGTCGATCAGCGTGCGGGTGGAAGATCGGCCTGACGAGAGTGATTTGAAGTTGCCGAGTTCGGTTGGCGCCCACAGCGACAAATCGAAAAAGGATCGACGAAAGCACTCGTAAGTGAGGGAATCACGGGAAGCTATCGTGATGTCCTGTGGCCGGTCAAGATTTTAGCGTTCAATTCAATCCATTCTCGGTTCTTAAGTGCACGTTTCAGAGATGCCAAGGAAGCAAAGGGAAAACGAAGCACCTTGTCCCGCTTAACCAGCTCCGTCTCATCTCTGCGCCGGATCAAGAATCGTCCACCAGGGAACGTGAAGAGCGGCAACCAACAGCCGGCCACTCCAGCCAGTCGATCCCCGGACGCCATCGAGAAAACCCAGAACCAATCACATCGAGATTCTGGAACGTATGTGAAGCTGGTTAGCATCTCCTAATCACTGTTTTCAGTATGAGACCAGAGAAGAAAACAAGTCCTGGAAAAGTCAAGCGCTTCGATGCAACGCAGAGCGAGTCGCAGCCCGAGTCATCCGCGAGTGCTACCAAGCCAAACAGAAGTCAGGGCAAGAAACAGCAGCTTGAAGGTGCTCCAGCTGCTCCTTCACCTGCTGGTGAGTTCTGCATCTTTGACGATTTTCTAACCAACAACATTTAGTTCCAGAAGCCAAACATCACACCGAATCATCAGCTAGGGAATTTTCTCCCCAGAAGGTGAGATCACTTGACTTTAGAACCCTTAAAGCTGACTTCTCCATTCCAGGATAATCGCATAAAGGGATGGTTCACGAAACTGGTGAAACGACCGGCGCGCAAACCGGAGAAATCAGTGATGAAGGCTTCCCAGCAGACGCTGTGCTCAGTTGCCGATGATGAAGAAACGCAGAACACTATTTGAATAAAGCTATTGTTGTGCCAGCGTTCTATCTCTCCGCAAGCGTATCACCACAATTTCGTCGCTCCTCCCCGAACGTCGCAGTGGCTCATTGCCAGTTGCGCGGCCTGCCGTCCACGACATCGTGGGTTCGACCCACACCGTCCGCATCAAATAAGTGCGATTGCCAGCTTCCCGTGCAGGTTCTCGTAAAATCGTGATGCAAAAGAAGCATCGCGCATAAATCATCGTGACAGCCGAATCCATTAGCGCAGTTGCGAACGGATACGCGCTATACATTTTCGTTATTTTAGCACAGGTTAGATTTGTTTTATCGTGCTTAAGATGACGGGCTAAAACATATCTGATTAAGAGAGTAAATATACATGAAATTCACACAAAAAGACAAAAAAATTTCTTTTTTGGGACGTAAACGATGATAAAGTCGCATTAGAATCTGCGGAATCGAGAGAGACAGCATTATCGGAAACGGAGAGATGGAGGAGATTTAGGAAGTGGAGAGAGAAAGAGAGTACAATGGAACAGGAGATGTGGATACTTCTTAACGCGGCAATCGGTATGGTTCGGGAGCAGAAGACGCGGTCCGGATCTGCTGCGAGATCATCGAATTCGAGGAGGTTACTGTAGAAGGTTCGATGAAGCTGTTCGGGGAAGAAGACGCGACGCCGGTGACCGCGTTCCTGGGCGAACTTAACGTCGGCCGCACTGGATTCGAGTTGTTCGGTGCGATGTGGATCATGGGCACCGGATTTGAAGATCCCGGCTGGCATTTAGGCTGGATCATCGACGATGACGTCCCGGCGGTCGCGGGAGCGTAGCGCATCCGGGGAACTGCTGAGGAGCCGGCCGGTTGGACGAGTGTCGGCCGGACTTGCGCCGCTCGTTTCTGGACGGGAACTGCGTTCGCTGGATACGGTGTCGGTCTTGCCCGGACGGTCGGGTGTCCGATGATGGTGTTGGACATCGGGACCGAGGAGTTCATCACTGGCATCGGCTGTGCGTTCATGATTGTCTGTCGTTTCAAGTCTGCTTTCACTGCTCGTCTGAAAGAAGCGTGGAATAAGTAATCAAGTCTATACACCAATTAGCTTAAAAGTCTGGAATCTCGTCTGTAACGGATCACCACTGCTTGTCTAGAAATGGGTGTCAATGATCATTTTCGGATGCGACCGCACCGGTCGGATTCAGAAAAGAAAAGTATATCACTAATTAGCTTCAAGGTCTAGACCAAGCATGAAACATATAAATTGTCTAAAAAAGTTAATAATCATTTTTAGCTAGCGATGGACCAGTCGGTTCCAGATGGTCCCAGACATGGTGATAGAGGAGACAGTGCTTTCTAGACACGACCGGTCACCATTTTCAGCTTCCCATAAATGATTGAACGATCAGTGAACGATCCACCAGCTGCATACAGACTTAGACACCGTCTGGAAACTCCAGACCGGACGTCTAGACTTCATTCACCCCGATATCAAGCAATGAAACTTACGTTGTACGTGAAGAGACCGATTCCGAAATATTGTCCAAGTCGTGCGCGAATCTTGTTAGCGCGTCGCGAAGGTTGTCCACATCCTTATCGTTCCATTTGCTGAAAACAAATTGTAAATACTACCGTAACCTTCTCAGAACTCACTTCTCATCGCACTCTCCTACGCTACCTCCTTGCAACTGGAGCGTGAGATCTCCAAGTTTCTGGAAAGCGTGTCCTGCGGTGAGGAATACCTCAGCAACCTGAAAATAGGTCTAATAGATTCAAATATTGAAATTAAAGCTTACCTTCGCCGCCATGTTTATGTTCTCGCCCATGTGCGCTCTCAGAAAGCAGCGAGCATTCGACGGTATCACGCTGAAACCACATTCACAGACATATATTCAAGTCTGAAACTGATAGGTAAGAAGGGAATGCTGACCCTTATTAGCCATACAACTAAAAACGAGACACTTACTTTCTTTATTAAAGCACAACAAACAATATTTAATCGTAACAACTCTACTCGCTTTGTTCGGGGGTAATGGCGTTAGAAATCACCATGAAAGCGACGACGGGAATGATGTACATCCACTGAAAATAGACTACCGTAATCATCGAGAAATTATAGATTTTCAGACTTCTACACACATCCGTGAGACTCATGTGTCTGTAACACAGGTTCTGCACTGTCTGGGTGAAAAGTCATTTTTAGACAAAGTGGCCCCACCGACCTGTCGATTTTCATGTTAAAATGTCCCTAAATCCGACCGGTCCTCAGTCTCAAACTCATAAATGAGTTTTTCGAGAGCTTCAGACGCCGGGTTGGTTTGCCCGCTAGACTTCTTCCGTAGACGACAGCCAATTAATGGTCTAGACAAAACTTACGTATTTAGCAATGAAAGACCGGTTGTCCTGTTGGGCGCCATGCTGACGAGCATGACGTTCGCGCTCCATCTTCTGCAGGTACGAAACAGTGTCGGGCGTCGGGAGTTCACCGCTCTTCACGACGCGGACTTTAGACGAGAACTTCGCGTTGCTGGCCAACTGGACGTCTTCGCAATTGTTGTAATCGGCGCCCGCTTCGTAAAGGCCATCGGGGAACAATGCGATGGAGAAGACGGTTTGCTTCTCGGGATCGATGGAAACTTGGAAGAGATGGGCGAGATTCGAGCGAAGAAGAAGACACTGAAATATATGTCAGGGATATATTATTGGCGGATTTGTGATATTGACATAGCGCGGATTAATTTATAAGCTGTAATACGTGTGGAACGCCGAGCGGCATGGAGAAAAAGGAAACGCGATTACAAAGGGAATAAGATTTGGGATTAGCAAGCTGCCAGCCTACTTTATAGACATCTCCTCGATGCTGGATAGCTGAAAACGCTGTTCCAGACAGATCTCATTGGACCTATTAATTAGCTCTAAACGTTTCTAGAAATGTCTAAATGTCTGAGAACGCGCATATTCATCACAAGCCATTTCTAGACAAACTGCTTCCATCAACCGGTCGACCGACCAGTCTTCGATGTCTAGCAGTACAAAAAAATGTATCGGTCATGCTAGACATGCCGACATATTAGTTAATGTGACTAGACAAAAACTCACCGGCTCGTTGAAGGAGAAGACTTTCCCAGCGCGGATTCTGTAGATGGAGTTAGGGTTCTTGGCGGCTTCGGCGAGTTTCGTCTTCAGCTGTCCAGCGGCTCCTTCGACTGCGCGGAATCGACCCGTAAAGTTTCCGTCGGCCAATCGATCGACGAGGACCGCACCGAGCGGCGCATAGGAGGTCAGGCCGGCGCTCGCGTCTGAAACAAAAGGGCGATTAGGAAAGGTCACGAGACGTCGTCATAAGTCGGGTGGATAATAGAATCTAAATTGCCTATGGAGACTCGTAAAAATGCCGGAAATCGTTATAATTGCGTGGTTGGAGAGCCAATCCTTGTCTACGAAAGTGCGATTGATGGGGATTGCAAAAAATATAGCCACTCGGGCGATTCCAGACACGTATTCGTCCTCGTTCCGGCGTCTTAACTGGCTTTTGATAGTTTTTAGACAACGAAAGCGAGACGTCTAGTCTCGAAAATGGCTTCGCTGGTTTCAATAGAAGGCACTGGCTTGTCTAAGCAGACCAGACACAGAAAGTTATAGACGTAGACACCCCCTGACTTCCAAGACAAGAACTGACCAGACAGATAATCTGCGTCTGGTGTGTTTGAAACATTGGCTGCCCCAAAGAAGCCAGTCTGAAACGCGAATTCGCCAGCGAATGTCTGGACGTTTCTAGACATCCCAGCGCGTCTACAACGACGTTTATCTGTCTGGACAAGCCCCGCTACCTTCCCCGGCTCAAGCACATCCCAATTCGTCTTCAGATCCTCATTTCAACCCGAAAATTAGCCAAGAAAGTCTGCTTACCGTTCTCAATCGAGTAATCCACATCGATCGCCCATTCCGCCGCCGCAAACCCGTGGAACGCAAAGTTGAGCAGGACGCAGAAGGCCACGGCGATGTGGCGAAGATTCCAGGCCATTGGAGAAGAAACCTGAAAATTAGCTCGATTTACCGTGAATCCGATGAAGTCAGAAACGTGGATATGAAGTCGCGACGCGCATTCGCAGCGCGTCTGACCAGAAATCAGCAGCAAAATATGGAAATTCAGCTCCGTGATGAGAGCCCATGGAAATATCTCACATTCGGCTTGTTTACGGCTGATCACAGCTGTGGTCAGAGAGTGAGTGCAGGGCTTTTTGCGCTGTTTTCGTTGGCCTTTTGGGGACGTTTTCGACAGTTTTGTTTCCGGAGGAATCGAGCGGAGTGCGGAACGCCGATTGGGACGTGAGAACATGTCCAAACGGGGCTCCTTTGCTGCTTATTGCGAAATCAAGCTGGGAGGAATCGTGAATTCGTGTTTTCGCAAATCTTTCGAGCGTTTGTGCGTGATTCTCGGGTGTATTTGGACGTGAGAAGACGGCAAGAAGCTTGGGAAGATGTCTAGAGTGCTGCGCAAGTTTGGAAATGTGGGATTTGGGAGTTGAAGCGCGCTTTTTGGAGACAAGTATGGCTGTGGTTGGTGCGCGTTTTAGGAGTTCGCGAAAGCGATGTTAAGCGAATTTTCTAAGGCCGGTTTTAGCCCTCTCATTTTGTAGATTCTGTGGACCGTTTTGTTCACAGCTATGGTTTCCCAGCTCACTTTAGCTTCCTCAATTATACTAAGTCGGCTTGCATGTTTTCTCTTTTTCTGTTTGCCCAAATCGACTGCTTATCCAAACCGTGAATCATCTTCTACGATCTTCGTTGATAAACATTTCGTGACTTTCGGGTTTTTCTCTTTCTAACTTTCTTCCTTGTGCGCTTTTAAATCGGAATGTTGAGGCTTTGATTATCATTGAGGATCGCTCTATTTGCTCTTCTCCGCATCTTATTTACCTGTCCATCTTTGAACTAACTGTAATCGGAACTTGGCTTCTTATCAGGAGAGCGCGTAAACATGGTTTTTGCGTTTCGAAGTTTGTGCTGAACTTGCTCCTCAAACTGGTTCATTTCAACACCGAAGCAGTGGTCTTATTTTGGTCGATTCAAGCGCGCTTAAACCTTCGATGTTTCCCTTTTTCTGGCTCATTTCTACTTCGCTTGTTAACATGTCCGCACTAAGCCCTTATAGATAAGAATGTAAGAAGCAGCGCCCTTGTTTATCTCCGTTTTTCCTTAGCTTCTTGCTGCAGCGGGGGATCGATAGTGACCTGATGTGGGTCCCTGTCCTTTTCAAATGATCTGGTCACTTCTCGTGCCATTCCGCGCGCTTTTGACGTGATGTAATCTTTTGAACATATTTTCTCCCTTTTGGGGTCTTAAGCTTTTAGCTTTTTAGGATTTCAGATATTGCCTTTGAACCTTATGAAGGGTGTGGTCAAGATGAAACACTGTCGCGCAGTGAAAACGTGATCCGCGTAGTGTCACAAACTAGTTTATTTCTTTTGGGATGCTGAATCACATGAAATCGTATCGATCGTTTCTGTGTCTGTTATGTTTCTGTCTAGTCTTGCTTTCGCTGTCTGTTAAAATATTACAACGTCATTTTAGGATTTGCGGCTTTTAGCGGCCGTGATTCGGATTGTCTAGTCTGACTGCTCGTCACGGTCATGTCTAGAAAAATCCATTTTGTACTTTTCGAACCCGAGAAACCGGTCTATTGAATGGGTTGAACACTGTCTCAATTGTATGTGCGTGTCTCCGTGGTGTCTATTGATCAGCTAATTAACGTGTCTATTGATCAGCTAATTAACTAATAAGTCTATTTTTCCAGACCGGTTGTGATGCCCGCGGAACGAAGATGAGCCGAAGATTCCTGACACCCCAAGGCGATGACGACGACGCGCCTCTCCTAGAAGCAGCAGCCGGCGTCCACGGTGGCCGAGGAACAGGACGCGATGGCACCTTGAGAAGAAACCGGACGATTTCTACGGCCAGGTAAGAATTATATTACATTTTAGACATGATAATATCAGGAATTCTTTATTTATTTAGCTCTTTTGCAAGGCTTCACAACGCAAGGTAGAGAGGTTTAAGGAAGATTGCGAAGATCAAAAATGAGACACAAGATTCCGTCTATAATTGGTAGACAGGAAGCTTGTTTCTGGTTTGATGTCATTTTGCGGGGTGGGAATTAGCGGGATCGGTCGGAAACAAACGAGACTTGTCTCGTTTTGAGCTGTCTGATGATATCATTTTGTGCTTTCGGGATTGTGAGATCGGTCGGTCGTCTATCATGGACCAATCTACAAGACTTGCGTTGTCTACCTAAGTGCCTCTAATTTAATATGAAAACGAAACCTTTTCTCACCTTTTAATTCCACCTTTTTCAGTCTCGACCCAAACGAGAACCCAGCCACCGGCCTAGAACGCGTCTCATCAGTCAACAGCCTCCAAGCGCTAGCCAGAAGACAAGCCAGAGAAGAACGGCGGCGTCAGGAGAATCCCCAACAGGCTCCCGTGAACAGAGAACATGAGAAGCATCTCCTCTCGGCGAAATACGAATCCCTGGACTACGAAGTCATAGAAAGCGAGCTCTACAGAGAAGAAGAGCAGCACCAGGACTACCACGAAGAGCTTTACAAGAAACATGTTTCCAGATGGATCGTCTGCTTCCTGATCGGCGTCCTGACGGCGTTCATCGCCATCTTCATCGACATCATGGTCTACTGGTCAAGCCAAATCAAGTTCCACGTTCTCCTGACCTCACTGATCAATCTCTGCGATGACCAGAAGCTGTCAACGTCTGGAGGCGGATGCATGTGGATGGTCCTATCTGCCTGGTCCATCTACAACCTTGTCCTGGTGGCCATCGCCAGTTGCTTGGTCCTCTACGTGTCTCCCGTCGCCGCTGGATCTGGAATTCCCCAGATCAAGTGCTTCCTTAACGGCATCCAGATCCCGGGCGTCGTCAGGCTGAAGACCCTTGTCGCCAAGTCCGTCGGAGTGGCTTGTTCTGTGGCTGGAGGTCTCGCTGCTGGAAAGGTAAGCTGTACTCATATTGCAGTTGATTACGGTAGCCATTTCAGGAAGGCCCGATGATTCACTCCGGAGCGGTCGTAGCCGCCGGGATCTCCCAAGGACGCTGCATCTCGCTCCCGCTGGATTTCCACATGTTCCGGTACTTCCGCAACGATCGCGAGAAGCGCGATTTCGTGAGCGCCGGAGCAGCTGCTGGAGTCGCTGCTGCGTTTGGAGCGCCGATCGGAGGCGTCCTGTTCAGTTTGGAAGAAGGAGCGAGCTTCTGGAATCAGTCGCTCACTTGGAGAATGGTAAGAACTGAAAGTAGACAGGATTTGTCTGGGTGGATACCATAGTCTGGTCATAAAGGTCAGGAGACCGACCGGTCTGTCATCTTTCAACATTGTTGAATGTCCAATTATGTTCCTTGTGTCTAGACAGTCTACTATCAGTCTACCGATTTAAACATGTGATTCTTTCTTGAGTGCCACACTATCGACCGGTCGGTTTTCAGGTAGTGGCTCAGAATGAAACTGCAGACATTTCTGTCCTGACGAGACAGAAGGTGACGTCTGGAATAGCTCTAGACTGTCTGATGCATGTAAAACCGACCGATCCGTTTGGTGAAATAACGAGGTACCCTATCGCAGACGAATTTATCCGACTGTCTAATTTTATTTTTCCTTGTCTAGACACACGCATAATTGTCTACCTTTTCAGTTCTTCTCCGCCATGATCTCGTCCTTCACTGTCAACTTCTTTCTCAGCTATTTCTACGGCCAAGGCGGATTCCTCTCATGGACTGGTCTGGCTAATTTCGGCATCTTCGAGGTAAGCTAATTTATGTCGTTCTACTGTAACGCGAACAATTCAGGACAATAACTACAACGTCTGGGAGATTCCGATCTTCCTGCTTATCGGTGCCCTTGGCGGCCTGTCTGGCGCGCTGTTCAACTACCTGAATATGCAGTTGTCGAAATTCAGGAAACAGTGAGTCTAGTCTAGTTTTAGTTGAGTCTAAAGGTTTAGATTTCAGGTTCATTACGACGAAATTCCAGAAGTTATTCGAATGTCTTCTGGTCGCCGCCGTGTCGGCTTTTATTGGATTCACCACGATCTTCATCGTCGACGATTGTCAGCCTCTTGGAGTCAATCCGAACCTTACTGAAGTCACGAAGGTAAGCAGTATCAGACGGTATTCCAGACTAATGACATTCTTCAGTTATGGTGCCCAAAAGGAAAATACTCCGCCGTGGCGAATCTCTTCTTTGCCAACCCGGAAGAAAGTGTCAAGAATCTCTTCCACAGTCCCTTGAGTAAGTCCATAGAATTCGATCGATTGGTCTAAAGATACACTTTAGACTCATTCCGAGCGGGAACTGTCGCCATCTTCGCCGTGGAGTACTTCTTCCTGACCCTGTGGACGTATGGGTTGTCCGTGCCTTCGGGTGTCTTCATTCCGGCGCTGCTGACTGGCGCCGCTTGGGGACGACTGATTGGAATCGCAGTAGAGCGGATGTTCCCCGGTGTGGTAAGTGAGACAGAAACGAGACAGTTTTTGAGACAGAGACATATCGGGTTACCCATTTTCGCGGAGAGGAGCACTTGGAGCGGTTGCGTCTGGAAATGGAGACAGCCGTCTAGGATGCGTTTATTACTACTCACGTGTCTAGACATGGACATCAATTGAGCAACCGCGACGATTCTGTGTGAAAATCTTTTTTCGATTAAACACGTCTAGACATTAATTTGTCTGACAGACCTATTTTGTCCAGTCTTGTACGTCCCCAAATAACAAGTCTGTCTCCTGATATGTCTAACCGACCGATTTCTTCAGCTGCCAGGCAATGAATTGTCTAGACCTAAGTTACGACCGCACCGATCGAAGTGAATTTGTCAAAATGAATTTGCTTACCAACGGGCTAAACCACTTCAGACAAAATCAAAGCTGTCTAGACTTGTCTCATTTTAATCCCTTTTTCAGACAGGAATCGATCCGGGAAAATACGCCCTTGCCGGAGCCGCCGCGCAACTCGGAGGAATCGTCCGCATGACCATCAGCCTCACCGCGATCATCGTCGAAGCCACCAAGGACATCACCTTCGGTCTCCCCGTCATGCTCGTTCTTATGACTACCAAATGGGTCGGCGATTGGTTCAATGAGGTACGGGAACCCATTCTTGGTTTCTCTATAAGTTACTCCGTTTCAGGGTCTCTACGACTCCCACATCGACCTCGCCGAGGTGCCGATCCTCGGCTGGCATCCACCGAAGCTCTCAAGGAACATCCTTGCGCGTAGAGTGATGCGCAAGGATGTGGTGGCCATGCAACGGAGGGAGCGAGTGGGCCGAGTCCTGCAGATCCTACGTGAAACCCAGCATCACGGATTCCCGATCGTGGACAAGATCGATCCCGCGTTGCCAGGTGGCCAGTATCCAGAGTATGGCCATCTGAAGGGAATCATTTTGAGAAGCCAGCTGATCACTTTGATCCATAAGAGAGTAAGGTTATCGCTTCTAAGAATCACCATTAATCAAGAATTTCCAGGCTTTCACACTGGACTACGAAGGCGGGCACATGGCGCCAGGATACGACATCGTGCTACTTTCGGACTTCCAGGACATGTATCCACGCTACGACAAATGCGTCGAGTCGTTGGAAAGCAAACTGAGGCCGGGCGACTTGAACTGCTGGATGGATCTGCAACCCTATTTCCATCCCACTCCTCATAGGGTGCCTCTGAACGCGTCCCTCATGTCGATTTTCCACCTGTTCAGAGGTCTGGGATTACGGTACTTGTTCGTGGTGGACGATTTCAACAAGGTGAGCATCAGCCACAGTTCTGAGCGATTCTAACCTGTTCTCATTACAGCTCCGCGGCATCATCACCAGAAAAGACGTCGCGCGATTCAAGGAACGCCGCCACAAGAAGAAGTACCTCGTCACAGAAGTGTACATCTCCAACTACACGAATTAGAGCTCTGCCGACATATCTTGCCGCCCGCCAGTCGAAGATTCTAACCTCTAACGTCTTTTCACCCTCTCCAAATCTCAAGAAAAATTCTGGTCTTGCAAAGATTTGTTTCCGTTCGGGTTTTGTAAAGTTTGTAAAGTTTAATAAATTGTTATTTCATTATTTGTGATCACCTCCAAAGCAAACATTGAATTTAAGATCTACAAGGAATGCCTTTCGAGTTTCTCACGTACGCGGGATAAGAAAGACCTCGTGCGATTCGATTGAAGAGCTTCGATTGGGCGTTTTGAGCTTTTTATTAATGGTTGAATAGGTGTATAAAGTGAGATTTAAGATACATATATGGAATAGAATGGAAGAGATAAGGCGCATGACGATTAGCGGAAGGCTTAAAGAAGGCAAGATTGGAGAAAGCGAACACATAGATCGGAGAAGTGTCAGGAAATGCCAATAACCAAGAATCTCAAACAGGAATAAGAGAAATCTTCCAGTGCCGACCCCAAACCAAACTAACGACGATCTTCGCGGTCTTCTCCTTGTTCATCCAAGCGAAGAAGCACTTACACATGAAGCGGCACCGGCAAAGCTGCCGCTCCATTTCGTTCTTGGCGTGGGAAGTCCTCATATTCTTCTTGAATCCCTTCAGCTTCTCCTTTGCGTCCTTGTCGAACTCGGCCTCGATCTCGTTTGCGAATCCATAGCGTCCTGGATGAGTTTTTCCGGTGGGAGGGTATTCCAGAAGCTTATCGAAGATCGCTTCGAAGTCGGAGAACGTGAAATCGGGCTTTCCGATCACTCGGAGGTGGTGGATCGGGCGGCAGTTCCGGAAGTAGTGGCGGAGGATAGCAATGGTCGAAGGCTCGTAGCTTGGACCTTGACAGTACAGATCGCAGCGTTTCAGATCTTGGTAGGTGTTGAGGAAGCTTTCCAGCAACTTGTCGAAACTGGGCTTGTAGGCATGGATTCCGAGGTGGTTGAAGCTGAGCTTGGGGGTTGACTTGAGGATCTCGGCCTCGATTTCTTGATTCACGTCCGTGTTGAAGGCGAGAATGGAGCTTTTGGAGGCCGGCTTCAGCATCATCGGAGCCACGAAATGCATCAAATTAGAGATGGGAAACGTCATGGGCAGCAGGCTGTCTTCAAATTCTACGACGCCTCGAGGAAGGTTCTGCTGGATGTAGATCTGACTGACGCGCATTCGCTTGAAATCCGGGTTCTGGATCATATCCTGGACGGACAAGATGGTGAATCCGTTCGGTCCCCACTCGCTATCCAGGTGAAATCCGTACTTCAGGGACTCGCCGTCGTTCTTCACCAGCATCAGAGTGTAGACGAGCCGTTTCTTCCAGCTCGCTTGGAGGGCTTCGGTCCAGAGAGGGTCGGAGAAGTCGAAAGTGGAGACGTCTTGGTAGGCGGGTGCGGAAATCAGCGGAGCGGCATCTTGGCGGAATAGCATCGGAAGGTTGTCCATTTCGGGAATCTGAAACGTGGGAATCTAAGCGTCACATAGCCAGAAACAAGCCAAAAATAGGAATTGGCTCTGGTCAATTGAGCTCTAAACTGGGGCTTACCTCAGAATCAGTGGCGATTCGGATGGAAGGTGTAGAATCCTGGAAGCTGTCGTAAAGGTTGAAAATCTGAAATTGGAAAAAGGGTTTTAGAGCCTGAAAAGAGATGATCAATGACGCGCGATGAGGACACCAAAGGCGCTCCTATGCCTCACCAGCCCGCCTAAGCGCTGAGAGCCAAGCTGCCGGAACGGTTCGCCTCGACGGATGACTGCCATCTGAGGAACATTAGCGATTGGATCCGATCCTGATCCGCCCCAAAGGCGGCTCATGTGAAGCTATCAGTGATGCCATCTTAGGCGCTCTTCTTTCTTTGGCCACGTTTGTTTATTTGGGTTCTGTTTCTCATTAGCTCGGATAGCATGTGCGTGTAATCTGATCTCCTCGGACAAAGGGTTAATCTGGTTACAGCGTGCCTTGGGCAAGGATCACATGAGTTCCAAATCGCTTGCTTCCAAAGTTCGATTGCGAAATCCCTTTGGCGCCAATCCAGATTTTCAACATCGAAATTTGTGCGGAAATCAGAAGATCGCGTGTGAGTTGACGATCAAAAGACATTGAGGACACAAGGACACCCTCATCAACCTCCATCCTTACTCCCATGTTCCTGTTTCCGTCTTCCTCTTCTTATCCACCCACTCTGCCCCCTGCGCGGCGGTGACACCCGAACCTGCGATAACTTCAAGCTCTCAAAGCGATTAGCTGATTAAGGAGAGAGAGGGGAAACCCGGGTATAAAAACAAGAAACGCCGCCTCCGCCGACGGGGCAAAATCGATAAATCCAAGTCTGGCGACACCTCAGGTATGTGTTGCCTCCTTCAGTCACCCGCTAGCGCCATTTGCGCTGTTTTCCTTTCCGGACGTCGCGTGTTGCTCTTTTCTCTACTCTCAAAATGTCAATTTCAGAAAAAAATGGAGAAAGTTCCCGTGCTTTGCAAGGAATCCGTGGCCGTCCTGCTGAGCCAGCATCCCCGAGCTGATACGTACGTGTTCCCGGATAAGCAATGGACCGACGCGGTGCAGAACGATTGGAAGACTCGCGTGAACTGGGAACTCGCAATCACCCAGAGGGACAACGGGACCTGGTTCTACGGGTTCAAGCGCCAGAACGTGTTCGTCAACAACGCGCCGAAGTCAGTCGACGATCTGAAGAAGGACGAGAACTTCGGGCACTTCCGCGTTTGGAGAATCTGCGTCTACTCGCTTCCTCGCGAGATGGAACACATGCTGCAAGAGCCGTTCAAGGTGACCGAGAATATCACGGAAGTCCTGAAGTTCGCCAGCGTTATGATGTACCGCCCAGCCGATCCCAATTCCCAGATCACGTTTTCCGGAACTTTCAACGATAAGAGCCAGCCGCTCCTTCAAGAACTGGCGAAACTGGACATCGCCGACTTCCAAACGTTGTGCTACCAGGCTGGGCTTGACTCTTTCCTCGAAAGCCACCTCAAGAAGGGCTCCGGCTGCTCCATCGGGAAGCCTCGCCGTGAAGCCGTCTGGGATCCCTCCACCATCGCCATCCTCAAGCACTATATCCGCAAAGTTCCGCCGATCAGAATCATCCGCATCATGGGCGAAAATGCGATTTTCAACTTTACCGATTTCAAGTCGATCTTCGATAAATTCTTGGAACCTTCGGCCCACGAGAAGAAGATGGTCAAAGAAGGACCCCAGCCTCCGATCTACTTGTTCCAGTCCAAGTTTGCCGAGGAAGCCAAGCAATATCTGTCCAGCTACAGGGGAGACCTGCGCAAATCCACCTTGAATGAACCCACGAGGACGGTTTGGCGTCGAACGGAAGACACGGAAATCTCGGTTACGGTGGCTTCGGATGATTATTGGTATGTTAGGGTTACGAGATGTCAAATTGAATAATTCAGCTTCGTGTATTTGTGTCCAATCTGGAATAAACGCCTCGCTTCTTCGTGGATTACGGTAATCTGGGACTGGGAGAACCCTGAAACTGGTCAGGCAAGATATCTGCAGTCGATTTGGGCCATTCCGAGAATGACCCGGCGGTCTATAAGATCCTCATTTTCGTGTCATAAGTGACATATCGGCATCTTCTGTGTTCTGGGAACCATCTAAGGCCACTCGGACCAGGCACCTCATGCGAAGCAGCCGTGGAACATAAGATCCAAGACCTCCAACACCTCTAATCCAATTACATCCCAAACACCATCCCATAAATTCTGTCCCAAAACTCGCTGAAACGATCTCATAAGATGAGCACAGTTGTCGCAATGCGGGAGTTGCGAATTCGTCCAATTAATACTTTACAACTGGAAACGGAACCGGCGATTCCGGTCGTTGGTTGGGGTCATAAATTGCGATTTATGAGTTCTGAGCAATGAGGAGGGTTGGACTCTTTGGAGGGAAGATGTTGGGGACACGTTGCAGAGAGGAAGCAACCAATGAATAAGTAAACTTCTTAGGTATTCATGACGTTCGCTATGCGATTGGGAGAAGAGGTTGGTGCAGGCGAGAGGTCGCATGGTTAGCGGTGGGATCGATGGAGTCTTGGAATCCTCGAATTTCCAGTCTTTCAGGCCTTTTGGACGATTCTTTGCTATCTGATTCCTCAGGTTTCCCAATTCATCCCAGGGTCGTTCCCCTGCCTTCCTAACACCCGTGGCAACATATGCCTAACGCCGAGAGGCATTTCCTGTCAGTCAAATTAACGCGGGAAAAAGCGGAAACGGGCGCCTCGGCGAAGACAAAAACCGAATTAACATAAAACGACGACGACGCGAATACCGAGCAGCTGTTGATCTTGGACTCGTTTTTCCCCCTTGTGCTGGCAGTCTTATTTACGTGCTAGGGAACGTTTTGCAACGTTCGTGTTCTAATTGGCGAACAGTTGTGCTTTAGGCGGTGATTAATTCTTGGGTTCTGGGCGAATAAATCTCGAGGGTGAGTTTTGTGATAAATGGCCGCGAGAGGTGATCGATTAATTTGTTCCCGGGAAGTCTGGGAGATGAGCGGAAAATGTACTTTTAGAACAGAGGCGGATTTTGTGTTTTTGGGATCTGGGAATTCTGGAATTCAGCCCAGTCCTTGAGGATTTAGATTCCTGGAAACTAGGATTCCGGCTTTAAGGCGTTCCTTGGAACCTCGGATAGGCCAGATCTAAGATGCGTGTAACCCGACCCATCCCCTCTTAACACCCCGGATCCTAATCTCCTCTCTTCTCCTCCTCGCCAGAACCACCATCGGCAACATTCGAGCCGACACGTGCGATCGATCACTCGCGTCGGGAGCACTTTAAACCGACGAAACGATTTGTTTTTTGGCGATCGCAGGTGATTTACGGGCGCCAATTGAGACTGTGTTAGCAAATGTTTACAAATCGTAGCGGGTCTCTTTGATCTATGAGACGAGGTTGGGATGGATGATGATCAGTGATAGGTGGTTCTGGGACGGGAATCCGGGGTTGAAGAAGGCGAAAATGGGGTTTTAGGAGAGGGCGGCGAAGAGGTGCTAATGCTATTAGGGTAATCTGGTTCTTGGGTTTTGAGTTGAGAGGATGGTTTGGGTCTGGAACGTGTGATAAGGGAGTTATGGGTTAGGGGTTAAGAGGTATGGAATGACCCTGAATGCACTTTTGATTGTTTGGTCTATCTGGCTTCGGTTTTGGGCTTTTCTGAACTCTAGATCCCGGCTCGATCCCTTAGAATTCCTTAGTTATTAGCTCTTGAGTTTAGCGCATCCAACGCACTATTTAGTCCTTCCTCTGTCCGTCCATCCGTCCCTCCACCTCCTCTCCCTCATCCCCCATTCAAACCCCTCCTAAAGCCGACCGCCGCCAGATCACGACCCGAACGCCACGACCCTCCATTAGGAACGTTCGCCTGCACAATGTTGAGGATCGCCGGACTATTTGAGTCTAATTTATAGCGATGAACTTACCGCGCGAGTTTAAAGTGTTTAAAGGAGGTGGGAAAGTTTGAGGAAAGGCGGAGGAAAGCTAGTGTTTGGGTGCAGGCAAGCGTGGAAATCGGAAATTAGGGGTTAGGCAGTGTTGCGCATTGTAGTCGAAGGTTAAGAGGGTATTGTGGGAGGTGGAGATGATGGGATAATGGAGATTAGGTGTTTTAGGATGATTTGGGGACAACGGGACAACTTGTCTGCACCCATTTAGGTCTAAGCTTGTCGTGTTTCTAAGGAGATTTCTGGGAATCTGGGTATTTATTCATGAGATGGCCTGTGATTAGGGATTCCGCTTGGGAATTCCTTGATTCCGCCCTTGTTTATCATCTCGGATCGGCTTCTGGCTAACCTCCACAGTGCTCACGTGACCCTCACTTACACCTATGCTAACCTAAGAGTTTCTGTGATTGGCAGTTTGCAAAGAAACTCATGAATTATTGATCTTAAACGCTTAGGAAAGTTGGGAAAACTTGCGTTAGGTCTGCTCTTAGCTTTTGATCTGGTTCCTTCATTTAAGAGGTCTTTGGGAGCTACGATCCAAGTCCCTGCCTGATCCCCTGGACCCACCACATCGTTCCCCATCCCGAATTCCGATCCAAATTGACCTCCAAAAACTCAAATCGGCAGCTGGCGCGACATCGAAATCCACAAAGTGCAACTAATCCCTTCCGCTGCCGGTGACACCTTCCGCTTCGGCGATTTTTGCAAGAATCACAGAGCGCGTAAACGATCAGAAACAGATGGCCGTTGGGGACTATAATGAACTATTAAAGTGGTCGTGGGAACTGGGTTCTTTAGACTCTGACCTTTAGGCCAGAAACCCGTGCAGGCTACAAACGGTCCAGATTGATCCGTTCCACCTCCCCTCTCGCAACCAACAAAGACAAATCGAGCGTCGCTAAAAAAGCGGAAAACGCTTCTGGTTAGGCGTGCTGTTGCCGCGCATAACGTTCTTCTGCTTCAGAACATGCTGTTTAC
This sequence comes from Steinernema scapterisci, assembly GCA_000757745.1. Taxonomy (NCBI): domain Eukaryota; kingdom Metazoa; phylum Nematoda; class Chromadorea; order Rhabditida; family Steinernematidae; genus Steinernema; species Steinernema scapterisci. The sequence continues at coordinate 11,561 of KN166689.1, read as the reverse complement.
CCACGCGGCCTGTCGCTTGGCGGTGCGCGCCTCGTTTGTCACCGTCGTCCGATGGACGTCCGCAACTCCTCAATCGCTTCTTTTCGCGACAGAACGTCGTCGGCGACCTTGGGAGTCAATTATCGCGACAGCTTTTTTGCTGTTTCAATTCTGGGGACGACGGATCGGGACTGGTTTTGAGGTTCTCTACCTGTTTGGGCTTGGTTGATTTGGAATTCCTGGGTTTTAGGAGCCTTGTGGACGCGCGTCACCTGTATATCCCATAGAATTCTCTCAAAAACAGCCGCTTCTATTCACTCTTCACTGCATAGCAATTTTATTGCTTTTTTGCAGAAGCCAGCATTCATTCATAAACCACCTATTCACCACTATTTTCGTGTTTTTCTAGGCTTATTATCTACAATTCCTGCCTCCAGTTCTTGTTCGTGTGCTTCCCTCAAAAACGTGGCCGGCGTTCTCTTTTCGTCAGTTCTATAAATTCTTAATTTTTGATTTTTGTTATTTTCGTCTCTGAGAGTGCATCGAGTCGATCTGAAGACCCCACTTAAAGGTCATGAATAAGTCATTCTGCTGAAAGCAGCACCCGAAGCAATCGCAACACGCTTACAATTAGACGCTCTAAGCTTGAGCGCGCTGGACAAGCATAATTAATGCGTTTTTGGGAATTATTTATGGGCGATTCTGGGTAGGTTGATGTTGCGGAGATTTGGCAACATCTTGGGATTGGAAATTGTGAAAATAGCACTCTTGGTCTTGACAAGAATCAGAAGATCCGGACCACTTTCGGAGTTCAGGTTGAGGAAGTTTAGGTTCAAAGGGTTTTAGGGTTACGAGGATGGAGAAAATGTGTAAATTGCAAACCCATAAAACTCGCCCTCGTTGACTTTGCGACGAATCCTGTCCCTTGAATGTATTTTCGAGGTTTAACGGTTTTAGATTCGCGCAACATTCAAGGTCAGGTCGAATTTGAACGGTCTCCCCTGGGCAGAACTGTCCTCTTTTTGCTCGTTTCTCTCCTCCAACCCTGTCCACTCAAACGCCTGTCCATCTATCACCTCTACCGTACCCAAAACCCACAAATCTCTTCATCCTCAACCCCATTAAACCCATCAAACTCCCTAAAACAAACTCCCCTTTCAAGTTTTGACAACCTCCCCCTCCCAAACCCACAATCCATCAGTCGGCACCGTGTTTCATCGGCCGCGTTTCCTAAAACAATGTCGTGGGAGCGTGGCGAGGCACAGCTGTTGCTGCTTCTGGCCCGACCCACCCATCTCGCTCCAGCCTCCGCGAGTCCTCTCGCCCCGCCGGTGCAGGCGCTTAATGAGCTACGAGTTGAGTTTACGAGCGTGTGCGCGCATTGAAGACACACGCACACCTAATGCGAAGCCGTAAATAACGCCTTCTCCGCTCGTTTCCCCTTCGCCTCCTCTTCCCCGCCGCCGACGTCGTTGCTGGTCAGCAGCGGTCGTCGGTCCAAGTTGTTATTGTTAGGAACGTTCGAGCGTGCAACCGTCGCCTGGTACAACCGCCACTTCCCCGATGAAGCTCTTTTTAATTGGCGCGATTGTTGTTCTTCGGGAAGTTGGCTGCGTGAAAATGAGTGGCGGGGCTAATTTCGGGTTGGGAAAGTGAGCCATAGGGTACAACAAACGGATTCTTTAGGTTCCTGAGAATTCAGCTATGACATCATCATAGAACTTTCAGTTCGGGTTTACCCACTGGTGTCTATATTGTCTTTATAGAGGTCTATTCTGAGAGTTCCAAAGGTCATTCTTGGTTTAGGCAGACATCGTTTGTCTAATTTTTGGAGAAAGTCTCAAAGTGCTTTAGATATTCTTATTTGCCTTGGTGGTCCCTTGCTATGCACCGGTGCCACATGGGCCGATCAGAGACGCCAGAGTAAGGGTTCTAGCGAGGCGACCGACTCGGTTATCCGAGTGCAGTCAGAATGATCAGGTTTGGTATTTCTAGACGTCTGAAGACGGCTTATGTTGTCTGCAGACCGTGTTAGGCTGAATGTGGTTGCCTGGACCAGACAACCAAGCGGAGTTCTGTCTGACCGCTAACCATTTGGGGTCAACAAACCACGAGCAACCGGTCGGTTTCGGCACCATTCGTAACGAACACCAACCGGTCGTTTGCTATGAGCCGTCTAGAAATGATTGGTAGACAGAAGAACACGGGGTAGACAGAAGCTTTCGTCGCTGTCTGGTTACTTGGAGTCTGGGTGTCTGGTCACTGTCTGGTCAAGGCTTGGCCCGAACCATCAAATTAACCAATCTTAACCTCAGAATTTCGGGTTATTTTCTTAATAATCTAATTACCGATCACCCCTAAAACATCCAGAAACATGATCACCTTAGTATTACTTCTTAAGGACAACTTACCCACAAGGTCCTTTTATATCAATCCTCAGCAAGAAACAACAACTTTCGTACTTTAGGCTAATCAGGTTTCATTCCCCTGAAAACTTGACATAATTCTCATGTAGTTCAACGTAGTTTTTCCGTGTTCAAAACTTGAAAATTCTTGTTTTTGTTACTTTTTAAATGTAAACATCCTGCACGATTGTGACAACATGACAGTGATGAATGATGTCAGATCAAAGTCTGTGCTAAAAGCACGGACTTTTCAACCAACTCCGCTTTGTGCTTAGTGCTAAAGATAATAGTCTTTTTGGATGTTGCTCCTCAATGGTGGGTTTTCTTTTCTGAATCCGAGATGGCGAAATTTTTGTCCCTCTTGTTTACCTTCCCTGGATGTTCCATTGTTCGACCAATACGGGTTGTTGTCTTAAGTTGTTTTGTGCGCTTAGAAACTACGGAAAAGTTCAGGCAATCGTTTTCTTGGCCGATTTAACAGCTGAACAAGCAGGATTGGTTCCGAGGAGGACGTTCGAGACAGTTGGCACTTTGGGCTGTTGTGTCAACAGCGGCCAAGAAATGTAGTTTGAACCGGATTTTGTCTAGATGTTGTTTATTTGTCGTTTAGATGCAGGCAAGAGATACGGTTTTCAATTAGGAGAGGTGAAGATTTTCCGGCCTTTGATTTAAGCTAGGTGGTTTTGGAAGTGCAGGCAGACATAACCTTGTTTATCCTGCGCTGCGATACCATTTTTGACTATTTCCAATTTTGCCAATTATCGCTAATGACGGATGTAGACTGCTCAGTTCTGGTAATTGGAGACTTGTTTAGGGTGTCTTCGTTTCGGCCGTTTTTAGGGTTATTTTCGTTTGTGTTCAACGTTGTCTGGCTTCTAAATTAGAGCTAATTGTGCCTAAGATTAACATTAACGAGATTCAAGACAGGTGCAGGC
>KN166685.1:220336-231422 GCA_000757745.1 Steinernema scapterisci | reverse complement strand
TACGCACAGCTTTTTTGAAACTCACGATCAGTGTGAAAAGGCACTTTGGTCAGGATGTGGGATGTGACAGGGGGTGGGAAAACGAGTTCATAGGTGCTTCTGGCTTGACCTAACATGTTAGATTAGGGCGAAACTAGGCTTTGAAGGTGTCAAAACTGACTCAAGATTGCAGATTGGAGGGCTCAAAAATGAGATCTTATGAGCTGAAACGCTCAAAATGACAACTAGAAGCTCTAATTCGGCTCATTTGAGGAGATACAGAATCTGGATTCGCGGGGAAGATTCAGATTGAGCTGCAACTTTCAGGAGGGGTTCCTTCAGTGCTATGAACATTTGTGTCAAACTGAAAGGGGCTTGCCTCCAGTTTTGCACAAACTAGGCTTTTAGCCCGATTGCTCATAAACAGTCTTAAATACGCTGAAAAGCTCAAAAACGGCATCCAGAAGCTCTGATTCGGCTTAATTTGCGATATATGGAATCTGCCGAATAGCCTCAGATCGACCTGAAACTTTCCGAAAAGGACATAATGTGTTGACGTCACTTGACGTCGTGTGAAACAGAGATGCCAACACCCATATCTTTGGCGCCTCGGCAGTTCTCTCCGCCGGGGGCGATTAACGAACAGGACTGACCCGTAATTCTTTTCCATGATAAGAACAGTCCACAAGGCGTCCACGGCCCTTATCAGTCCGCGCTCATAAGAGGAGAATTTGTTCGAAGCGAATTCAGTTCAATATCGATTACAAGAAAGGAGAAAATCACCAAAGCTGACCTGTAAAGGATCCATGAAGTCCACTGCCATAAGCCTGCTCTTGGCTATGTGTTCCCGATTGCCTTAAGCCGCTTCGAACTTAAGAACATAACTCAAAACACGGGTCAATTCTCACGTTCACTTCTTTAACAGATTATGACCCTTGCGGGCGGGTTGGAGTGATAAGGGAACAGTCACATTGTCTTTCCTTCTTGACGCGAGAGGTGGTTGGTGGACGAGGAAGTCGTTTTTGACTGCCGGTCCGTGGGTTTTTGTTGGTTTTGGATGCTGTTCCACTGTATTCAGGCTTGTGATTCTAAGGTCTGTGGGATCGTGCCGGTTCCCGCGGGCGCAAGACTAAGGTTAAAACTGCAATTTAGTTCTGCGTTTGCGTCTGGGTGTTCCTTAAAATTGAACATTATCACCTTGTGTTGCCCGAGGAGCGCGTCGGGAGTCTCTCGATGAGTCATAGCTTATGTGGGTCTAACGCGCTTGCGGTATTCGGCGCCCTTTTCTAGTTTGAGGGGTTTAGGTTGAGAGCGGCGTTTCACGCGCGTCAGGACTTTTGAAGCGTCAAGACGCGTCAGAAAACATAGATGATATGGCTCTCGTGTGGTTACGGTAGTCCTTTTCCTATTGACGACTCCTTTAGGGGTTGAGAGCGGCTTTGAAAGACGTTACGCGCCCTTAAAAATGCTCTAAAGACACATATTCTTTTAGACTTGGAATTCGAAATTTTCTATAGCATAATATCATGGATAACCAACAGCGTCGTCGTAATGATCCCGTCGAAACCGGAAGATTTTTGCTCAAATTTTTGAAGATCCCGGAGCTCACCCTTTGCGGATGCAAGATGTTTGCACCACTCCTCGAGAATAAAAACGGTACGTAATCTGAATTTAGCCTTTTGTAAATTAGGCCAATATCGCTTTCAGAGGGTTGTGAAATCTTCGACAAGTTTATGGATCCAAACAATCTCCGGTTTTTGACCGTGGGAGTCTTCAAGAAGGCGTCCGTCATCCTGAAGAACGCCCACGATTACGACAAGGAGGACCCGCTTAACCGTCTGAAAATCCTCCACCTTGTCTGGTGGATTCTGATGATCAAGAAAAGCAACGATCCTCAAGGAGTTCTGGAGTCAAACAACAAGTTCTTGGAGCACGTCAAGAAGCTGAAGAAAATGGTTGAAGGATGCATGGAGTATAACATGCACACCAATCTGCCACCCCTCAGCTTCGTGGAAAGCTCCATTTCTCACTACATGGAGCACGGCCTCTGTGAAGGTTTGCATCTTTAAACATGCCTTTATTAAAATTTTCGGTTTAGGCCTTTCGGTAAGCCAGTACTTGAGCGAGTACGTCCAGCGTTTGCGCAAGGAGCCCGAGCTACCACTGCCTCAGCGGGGCGAAGAGCCTCCAAAGTTCCTTCAAGCGGCCATTGAAGAAGTCCGTCTTAAGAACCACGAGGTCTTCTATCGGAGCTGGTTGCTCATCACGAAGGACGTCGATCGCTTGGGACTGACACATCGGGAAACCGCTTCTCTGTTTTCTTGTTGCCAGCCCACCCTGTCTCGTCTCGGATTCTTTGATACTTGCAACAAATGCAAGTTATATTTTGGAACTGATTATACCAAAACATTCAATGCTGAAAACAACAGAAGGACCTTCAATCCTAGATTTTTGAAAATCAAGGATTGTCCTCCCATCCTCGAGTTCTAGAAGTATTAGGCTCTAACATTTAAGAATTCCGATTCTTGAGCCTCAAAACTATGACTGTATCTTGGTTTTCTTGTAACTGTAGTCTCTTATCACATCGTGTATTATATAGGTCTGAACGCACACGATCATTCTCCTCTATATCTCAAACATGTCTCTTCTCTATAATCTGCTATCCATGTTCACTTGGCTTGTATTTATGCTTGCATTTCAAAATTTTTGAAGTATTGTTTCAACCATGCCCGTGTCCTTTTGATGGATTTTTGGCTGTCTCAAAAACAACTTAAAACAGACCTAAATGAGCCTTAGAAGTAATCTTTAAAAGCTTCACTTTGTCATGCCGATTAGTCTCAGATCAAGCAGAAAAACTCATGTTACATGTTACCAACGCTCTTCTGCCACTTCGAAAGTCTTACTCCGCTGAAGGTGATAAGGAGCAAAGGTGACTCCCAGTCCTAACGCACAGCTCCCTCTCTGCTATCAGTTTGGTACTAATAGAAAACAAAGTCGCCAAAGACTTCGTGATTCCAATCTTCTGCGATAGTCGAAGGAACCGAAATCCTTGGTTTTTAAAGACTTACAATCGGTTTTTGTGACTCTTGTGGGCTAATATCCAAGCTTATCGAAAGCTTATCTTGACTCGACTTAGGCTGTGAGGTCGACCTCTGAACGTATTCGTCACTTGCCCTTTTGCTGACTGCTCCCATTATGATCTCATTAGCTCGAAGCCTCCCTAACACGTCGACTCAGCGAGATAAGAACTGAGAACAAAGTAGGAAACACGCGGATTGCCCTAAGAGAAGTGTGGTAATCGTGCCGAGCGACTGCGGCGTTATCACCAGCTACTCAAAGCGCTCAGTGTCTCATTTTCAGTTGTCCGACGAAGTCATTCCTAGTAAGACTTCAGCTTCTCTGCTCGACGATGAAGTTCGTCTTCTCCTCGAACATCTGCACGCCACAGAATACCAACTCATCTTGGTGTTCGCTGACGGCTTATCTTTTCCCAAGTCATTCAAGAGTTCTCGCTCAAGTTTACCAACAAACTCATCCTGTCAAAGGTCAGCTGTTCTTAAAGTTCTCGAATGATCGCAACCTTTCGAAACGGCGTTTGTAACGTTCGAGGCGATCGGGAAAGCACAGAAGAGACGAGCGCGGCCGCTGCTTGGGTGCAGCGCGTGTTGGGTGTGATAGCTAACGGCTCTATTGACCCCATCGTCCCAATCGCACCGATCGCGCCGATGTCTCACGCATTATTTCAAGCTCAGATTTCCGTTTCTTTCTACTTGCTTTCGCGTTTCTGAAGCTTTCGAGTGCCGGATTTTTCACTGGACCCTCTCCCCCTGCCCTCGAGTCTGCGACAAGGTGTTCGCCGATAGCCAAACTGACCCTCTTTCTGGAGCGGTCTTGAAAAGCCAAAAACTCGTGTCCGCGGCGCTTGCAACTCTTTTGGGTTTTCTCGAGGCGATCGGGGAAGCAAAGAAGAGACGAGCGCAGCCGCCGCTTGGGTGCAGCGCGTGGGTGCTATAGCCAGCGGCTCTATTGACCCGATCGTCCTAATCGCACCGATCGCGCCGATGACTCACGTTTTTGTAGGATTATTTCAAGCTCAGATTTCCGTTTCTTTCTATTTGATTTCGCGTTTCTGAAGCTTTCGAGTGCCGGATTTTTCACCGGACCCTCTCCCCTACCCTCCAATATGCGACAAGGTGTTCGCCGATAGGCAAACTGACCCTCTTTCTGGACCGATTTCAAAAGTTTAAAACTCGTTCACCAAGGCGACTTTGCGTCTTTAAATTCGTATTTTTTTTGCTTTTGTCGTCTTGAAACGTAGGCCTGAAATCTTAGCAAATTAGGAGGCGATTAGGAGCAAGAAAATGGGAGCGTGTGTTAGCGTGCCGAGAGTAGCCGACGATCAATCCAATGAGCCCGATGACTCACGTTTTTGACATCATAGAGATTTATTTGCGAAGCATTCCGAGACTCTAATGAACCCACTTCGATTCAGGTATGGATAAGCGAGAGGAAACGGGAAGATCTCTTCTTGTACGGTTGAAAGTAACGCGGTTGATCTGTTGCGGCTGTGACATCTTCGGCCCATTGCTTGAAGGCGAAAGCGGTACGTTATTCATAAATTGAGACCCAAAAATTACGATACTGTCAAGTTTAGAAGGCTACAAAACATTTAAAGAGCTAGATCAAGAAGAAAACCGTCGCCTGCTGACTTTGAAAGTCTTCAAGATAGCGTCGTTCTGTCTTCAGAAGTCGCCAGAAGTCAAGTACTTCAATGGGGATCCCCTAAACCGCCTGAAGGTGATCCATCTGGTGTGGATCATCATCATGACCCGGCAAAGGGGCGATCCCCAAGGCGTGCTGGAGTCGCACAACAACTTCTGTCAGTACTACACAAAGCTCAGAAAAGAAGCTCGACTCGCCGAGAGCTTTAACATTCAGACCGGTATCGAGAGATTCAGCTTCATGGAGTCAGCCGTGAGCCACTATATCAAACACGGTCTGCAAGAAGGTGCGTACTATGAAACCAACGTTATTAGTATCTTTGAAAATCGTTTATTTAGGACTCAAGATCAGCGAGTATATCTCGGAATACGTATTTAGGATGCAGAATGGGCGCGAAATGATTCTGCCTAAACATCCCGATGAACCACCAAAATTCCTTAAGGGGGCCATCGAAGAAGTGCGCATCAAAAACCGTCCACCATTCTATCGAACCTGGCTTCTTTACACGAAGGACGTGGATCGCTTCGGAAGAACAAACAGAGAAGTATCTTCCCTATTTTCCTGTTGTAGGCCCACTATCTCACCCATTGGGTTCTTTAATACCTGCGTTAAATGCACTGATTATTTTAGTCCAAATTACACTAAATATTTTGACAACAAAAAAAATATGCGATTTTTGAAAATTAAGGATTGCCCTCCCATTCACGAGTGATTTGCTGATATTTATAACATATATCTCAAAATTAGAGATGATAATTCCATATTTCATAAGGAAAAATTCGATAAAGATGATTCCATAAAAGAGCTCATTTTGACATCAAGAGCTCACAGATACATTCATTTACGATTCAATTATTCATTCAATTCCATTATTCAATTATACTAAATTAATAACTTATAACACCAAAACTGCAAAATCGCAGTTCTGTTTTCGGCCCCATGGCCCATCTGGCCAAAAGCCCAACCCGAGTTCAAAAAAGGACTGTCTGGGTTTCGCAAATGTCATAGCGCTTACAGCGCTCGTCTCTTTTCCCATCATGGTCTACATTTCAAAGACGATCTTCTTTCATTGTTTTTTTGTGCTTTGGTCTTTTTTGATCACCGCATTTATCAGTTTTGTAATTCTATTTTAACTATGTCTGTTTTTGTAAGAATCTGGATAAACATTTGAGCAAACACGGTTACTATGCGGGTCGTTTTACACATCTCAGGCCAAAGTCTTAGCTCCTAGAAGCTGAGGTGCTAATTCACAACAAGCTATTCAGGTAAGGTTTATCACGGACATACTAGCTTCAAGCATCAAATTCAACTTTTGGCAATTCCAGAGACTCACAGATCAGTTCAAATTTAAGCTTTGTTTGATTGGATCTTGAGATCCGGATTGCCTAAACTCTTATGTCTTTGACCCCAAAGACAAGGCAAGGTGTTCGCTGATGGCTAATCTGTCCCAAGTTCAACTCAAGAGTTCTAGCCCAAGTTTACCAAAATACTCTTCCTGTCAAAGGTCAGCTGTTCTTAAAGTTCTCGAATAATCGCAACCCTTCGAAACGGCGTTTGCAACGTTTTCCGTTTTTCTTGAAGTGCTTGGGAAAGAAAAGAAGAAACGACCACGGCCGCCGCTTGGGCGCAGCGCGTGTTGGGTGCGATAGCCAGCGGCTCTATCAACCCGATCGTTCCGATTACCCCAGTCGCGCCGATGACTCACGGTTTTTAGGATTATTTCAAGTTGAGTTTTCTGTTTATGTTTGCTTGCGCGTTTTTATGGATTTGGAATGTCGAGGTTTCCACTGGACCCATTTCCCTTTTGCCCCAAAACCTGCGACAGGGTGAGTCGCAAATAACCAAATGAACGCTTTTTCTGGAGCGGTCTTTAAAAGCCAAAAACTCGTCCGCCAAGGCGACTCCGCGTCTTTAAATTCGAATTTTTTGCTTTTACCGTCTTGAAACGTAGTCCTCAAATCCTTTAGGCTCTCGTTCACAGATGTTCCCTGGACAAGAATGACACTGAGGAAGTTTATGCAATTGTTCGAAACGGCGTTTGCAACGCTTTCCGGTTTTCTTGAAGCGATCGAGGAAGCAAAGAAGAGCCGCTCGCGGCCGCCCGGGTGCAGCGCGCGCCAATAGCGACAGCTGGCGGCTCTTATCTACCCGGGCGTCCCGGGTGCTCTAATTGCTCACTTTTTTAGTATTGTTTTAGGCTGAGTTTTTTTTTTGCTTATTTCGCGTTGTTTTAGGCTTTTGGAAAAACCAAGATAACATCTTACTGAACCCTTTTCCCACTTGTATCCCACTTGGTCATGACAAGGTGCTCGCTGACATGGAGATGACGCGTTCGCCAAGACGTCTCCGTGTCAATCTTCCCTCTAAAAAGACTAACATTTTTCTCTTTGTTGAGCAACGCAATTCACCGCGGTTAGAGGTGTCATTGACCATTTAGAGCTTTTAAAACCTGTCTGAATTCCCTGTTCTGTTCGCAATCGTATTCTTTTAACATCTGGCTTGCTCAGATCACATTGCGCCATTAATCAGTCCGTTCCACTCCGAAACCCTGATTTACTGTCACTCGAAGCGCTTTGTCGGGTTATCTTCCGTTTCTCCCGAGGCGGGCAAGAGAGACAGAGGGTGTAATAAAACACTCACTTTTGCGGTATTGAAATCGTATTTTTAGGATGGAATTTTAAAGAGTTCGTTTAGATATATTACCTTAAAAATTCTTAAAATTGCTGTTAGACTTTCATGCTAAATTAACAGTTTTGAATTTTTGGATTTCAGGATAAACACACTACCAGATGGTTTCTGGCAGTACAGAGGAACAGGGTTCGCTAGCGCTTGAAAGCTATCGCGCGTTGCTCTCACGTTGGCTTTTAATTATGGTCTATCTAGTTGCAATCGTTTGAAACGGCGTTTGCAACGCTTTCCGGTTTTCTTGAGGCGATCGGGGAAGCAGAGAAGAGACGAGCGCGGCGGCCACTTGGGTGCAGCGCGTGTTGGGTGCGATAGCTAACGGCTCTATTTACCCCATTGTCCCAATCACACCAGTCGTGTCGATGACTCTTTGTTTTAGGGTTGGTTTAAGTTAAGATTTCCGTTTGTTTCGCTTTGCTTTCGCGTTTCTGTGGCTTTCGAATGGCGAGGTTTCCACTGGACCACTTCCCCTTTGCTCCAAAACCTGTGATAAGATGGGTCGCCAATAACCACATGAACGCTTTTTCTGGTAAAGGCCAAAAACTCGTTGGAACCATGATTAATGAGGAAACTCACGCGATGGCGCTTTTCGGTTTTCTTGAGGCGGTCGGGGAAGCAGGGAAGAGACGAGCGCGGCGGCCACTTGGGTGCAGCGCGCGTTGGGTGCGATAGCCAACGGCTCCATTGACCCAATCGCCCCACCAGTCGTGCCGATGACTCCTTGTTTTAGAATTGGTTCAAGTTGAGATTTCCTATTTGTTTTCGCGTTTCTGAGTCCTTCGAGAGCCAGGCTTTCCACTGGACCCTTTCCCAGAAAAGACGACCGCGATCGTCACTTGTTACGCGATTACGTGATGTTGCACTGAAGTTCATTTATTGTGCATCTAGTCGAATTTGACACACTGTTACTCTGACTTTAGGAATTCTAATTTCTTACAGATACCTGACAGATACGCGATTTACAATTTCTGAAAGATACTTGCGGTTCTCAGTTGAGTACTTTTAATGTGTAGTTTGATTTTCAGGTCTGACCAACCCACCATCATGAGCTCCGGAGCTAACAACAACCGCGTAAGTTTTTTAAATCTGTTTTCAATAAATTTTTAATTTTTTTTAGGCACCAAAAGACCTAAGACCTGGGGAGATTCATCACTTGTTCACCCCTCATTCGCCGGACGTGGCCAAGGACAAAAGCGTTCTATGTCAAAATGTTCTCAATACAGGAAGCTGCGCACGTGGAATTCTGTGCTGGTATGCACATTCAAAGGAGGAAATTAGAGAGGCAAGGTTTAATTTTATAAGTCAGAGATTATATTAGCGACATTTCAGAAGGAGCCGAGATACAAAACACAAGACTGCCACTTCTATCCAAACTGCGAACGACGCCAGTACTGCAATTTCATCCATCCTGATGATGAATGGGTTCTGCGAAACGTACCGCAAGTCTATGACTACGGGTTCCCAGACGAATCTCCCGAACCGCCTAGCGAGATTGTGAGACTGGTCAGAAAGAGCACTATGTGCACTAAGTTCCCTGATTGCCCTTATTCACCCTGCATCTGGGCTCATTCAGAAAAGGACCGCCGTGAAGCTGTAAGTATTTACATATGTAGGTACGTCTCGGAAAATAAGCTTTTTTTTAGATAAGCGCGAGATGTCTCAGGGCCAAAGCAGCATTTCTTGGTCTTGAGGGTGTCAGCAGGCCCGAAGACCTTCGATTCAACCATGGTTTGGCAGACCTTGTTCAACCTCTTATCGACAAGGATCCCAGTGAGTCGTCCTAACGTACTAAAAAATTTTAGCGCAAAATTTCAGAGTGTTTAAAACTGACTGAGAAGGTAGTTGAAAACATACATCATTTGCGCTATGAAGACTTGAAACTCGCAGAGTTATGTGTTGAACGCATAATCTGGAACTACGGTGGACACCTTGAGGAGAATCGCATGAAACTTCTGCATGTTCTCGTCTGGTTGGCTTACCAAAACCAGAGGGATGCGGCCAAGGGAAACGCCCGGTGTACTTTGAACGGAACGGAGAATCGACTGTTCCGGATGTACAAGGCCGCGTACAAAGAGGCCGACAACCAGTTTTTGTCCTTTACCTCCGTGGAATCTTACTTATCTCATCTGTGGGAGCACGGCGAAGGTAAGAATTAAGCTGGATAAAAATTGTCTAAACTCACCTTATTTTTAGGCGTCTCAGCTTATCAATTTGCCTATCTGATCAGATGCGCCCTTAGAGAGCCTTCAGTCCGTTTGCCACCTCAGCCAAATGTGCCGCAGAAACATCTGCAGGTGTTCCTCCAAAATGTAGTCTTGGCTGACGGCTCCACTTACAGCCGCAGGTGGATGCTGTTCACGCAGGACACCAATCTCAGCTGGACTGAAAGGGAGATTTGTTCATTCTATTCTTGTGACCCATCTTGCCCTGACTCCACTACCCCTCGAAAAGCTTGCCGCAAGTGTGATGACTACTTCACCGAGATTAAGAAAAGAAAAGAAAGACAAAATTCAAGCGCTGATCAACCGAGCACCAGCAGAAGTTTTAGGTCTTTTGTTTTTAATATAAACCAGTATTCGTCTTCCGAAGAAGATTCGGATTAATATTTTGATTATCATGACGACTTCAATACAAAAAACGTTTTTTTTTTGATATTCAAAAGAAATAATAATAATATAAAATAATATCATAATATATAATATAATATAATAATATAACATATAATAAGTAAGCAATAAGCAAAGAAAATAAGTAGGCGTTTTCCCTATCCCGATTTTTCCCAAGTTTCCCGTCTGTCCAATACCAATTTACAAACCCGAGAGCCCAGTTCCCAGTTGGCGAAACCCTGTTTCCCGTTCCTAACTCGCAGTTACCAAATCCCAGTTCCCATTCTCCTCTTCTTTGCTTCTAGATTCTAGTTTCCAGAGCCCAAAGCCCAGTTCCTCTTTTCCCAGTTTCCAGCTATCTTTTTTATATTAACGTTGTATGATTTTGTCCAATTTTCCTAGCCTTTTCCCCGCTCCACTTCTCCCAATTTCAAACAATTCATTTCCTGGGTCTAATGTGTTGAATTTGTCAATTTGGTATTTGTATTCCAGAGACTCACAGGTCTGTATCATACCAAGCCTGGTTGTCGATTCCCATCTCCGTCATGTTCCCAGATTTAAAGAAATGTGCAGGACTCTCTGTTATCTGTCTATATGCCATGTTCCCTTAGTTCCGAGTTTTCCTAGCACCTCTGCCTGCTTCCCTTCCCTATGCAGTTCGTTCCCAGCCAAGCCAATTCCTTACCTAGAAACGATCTGTTCTTGTCCAACTCATTTATTTTATGTGCGAACCTACTTTGCCTTATGTTTTCCAGCTTTCTAGTTCCTAGTTTCCAGTTTCCAGATCCTAGATCCAACATCCCACATCCGTCTCATGTATCCCATGTTCCCTTAGTCCCCGGTTTTCTTAGCTCCTTCGCCTGCTTCTCTTCTCTCCCCCCTCCCCCAACCAATTTCGTACATTCATTTCCTGTGCCGTATTTACGCTAGCAATTCGATAAACATGGTTCTTCTGCAGTCCAGGGTGTTCAGTCTATCTTAGACAAACTGACTCCTAGAAGCTGGGATGCTAAAGCAAAACAAAGCTATTCAGGTAAGGTTTATTACAGACAGATAGCTTCAAGCATCCAATCCAACTTTCAGAAATTCCAGAT
>KN166685.1:178397-214580 GCA_000757745.1 Steinernema scapterisci | reverse complement strand
TGAACAGCTCAGGCTCGAGTCCATCATGCTGCCAGAAGCGGTCTTCTCCTCCCAAATCAATCGCGCTGTTGATCTCAGTGTCCAGCTGTCTTTGGTACTCTAGAGGCTTGTTCTTCTCAAGGTTCTTAAGAATCCCAGACGCGTAGGTGGCGATAGACTTGTGCTGGGAATGGAGGGCTGGGGCTATGTACTGAGTGGCTCCGTGCTCTTCTAGGATTTTGGCGTTGTCCTGGTTCTTGGTAAGCTGGTAGATGAGACCCATGATCTCTCGCATGAGGAGCTCGTCGTCGCTGTTGTTGACCTCGTCTTGCGACAAGAGCTGAAATTAGGGATTCGGGTTACTGTAGGTCAGGTCTGAGGGTCACGACTTACACAAACCAGGACAGACATGGGCTGGGCTTCCCGGACGATGAAATTCGCGTTGTTCTGGTCAGCGGCTAGGACATGAAGAGCGGCTACGGCGCTTTCGACCATGTCCAAGTGCTTGATTCCTTCATCGTCGGCGTCGAAGTTCTCCAGGAGGATCCGGCCGGAAGCCAGAAGGACGCTTAGAGCGATCTCGACCACGGAGTTGCCGCTGGGGGTTCGGACCTAAAACTTGGCATTCAGAATACGGTAAAAGACATCCAGACCCCAATCCACGATTGACCCCTAACCTACCGAGTTGATTCCCTCCAGATTCGCATAGGACAGCGCACAGTTCCGGATCAGTCCCAAACAAGCCTTCATGATCGGGAGTCTCCCGGTCGCCAGAAGCTCCAGAAGCACATGGAACGCATAAGGACACTGCCTAATGCTCGTCTGAGCCTGCTGAGCCAGAGCATGTCGGGCAGTACAGTGCCTCAGGGTACACAGCGCCGGTTCCGTGATGTCCTCGATGTGGGCGAACCTCTGAAGCGCGTCACAGAGGATCGCGATTCCCGAATTCGAGCAGACGGTCTGCTTGTTCCGGACGTTGTTGCAGGTAAGGTTGGACAGGATTCCACAGGCGCAACTGACGATGTCCTCCTCGTGGTGCTTCTCGACCATGGAGACCAGATCCGCGACCAGTCGATCGAGGTTATCCACGTTGGTGGCGGCGTCCGAGAGGTTCCGGATGGCTTGGAGAATGTCGTATTTCCGCTTGGCCTCTAGGGACGTTTCCAGGTGGATCCTTAGGGCTTCCATGGCGCCGTTCTGAAACGGGTCTTGAACTGAATTTCAGGAGTTTAGAGGCTTACCTGAATCAGGGATCCCTTGCTCTTGATACAGGTACTGATAGTCTTGATGCACCTGACCACCGTCGCGATGAGTTTCTGGTAATCCGGAAGCTCATTCAGGATCTTGATAAGGATCGTTGGACCCTGTAGAGCCAAGAAATGGAGCTTGCTTTCGGGGACGTCCTTCATGAGTCTGTAAAGGCACTCAGCCACCATGGTTTGGACCTTCCTGTTAGGGTCGTAGAGAAGACGAGTGAAGGCTGGGAGACCTCCGTGGTGCGTGATCTCGTCTCGGGTCTCATCGATGTGGACAAGGAGGTTGTAGAGGGTGTTGGTGGCATAGCGTACGACGTCAGGATAAGGAGAAGAGAGCATGAGGACGAGCTGGGGGATGCCTCCGGTGCGGAAGATCAGCATTCGGCCTGAGGGATCATCACTGATGTTCTTCAAGGCGGCGATCGCCTTGCGTTGGGTGTCGAAGTCTGAGGATCTGGAAGAGAATAGATCTAAGCACCCTGTCCTAAGTCCAGCCTGATCCTTACCTATTAGCAGCATTGACCAACGACCCCACAAGCCTGTCATTAGCCGACAGGCTCGCAATGATCTTCTTATCCTTCTTGGACATCAGATAGACGTCATTAACAGCCCTGGCGAATATATGCTGAAACCTGACCCTTAAATCCAACTCAGACCTTCAGTTCCCGACCTCATCCTGACTCCCAAGCATCTCAATGAGCGACGGGATCGACTGAACGCTAGATTCGACCTCATCTCTGAAGGCGATCAAGTCGATGACGGCGTTCCTAAGACCGATCGCGTTCTCAGCCAGCGAGAGGACGATGCTGGAACGGAACTCTTGCTGGACGTGCTGGATGTTGGCGTCGTCGAACTCGGGGAACATGAGGTTCCGGATCCTAGTGGAGCGAGAGTCCGAGTAGTCATCGGCGTAGGCTGGAATAGGCATTAAGGTTAGATAAAGCCGGACCCGACCGGAAGGTCAGACATGCAAATTTGAGCTTCCTAAGGTCTCTGGGAAGCTAAAGTTTCAATCAAGACTGGCCTCGGATCTCTAGCGGTCCCTGATTAACCCCAAAACCCCCATAACACGACTTACCATGATGATGATAGCTCGGCATACTCCCGGCTGACTCATAAATAGCGTCTCCGTTCCGATCGATAGCCATCTTCTTCACTTTCAGTTACTCCTAGTTTCCACCGTTCGTCCACGGCGCGCTGTTACACGCGACCTAAAACCAGAGACAACGGTGAGAAGACTGGGTGACCCAACGACGACCCAACAGAGACCCAACGGACAGGTGTACAACGGTGTCAACAACACGACTTCGACAGCCTCAAGTCCGAAATCTTAGGTTCTCAGCACCGAGGGAACGCGCGCCCACAAGTCGCGAAAACGGTCAACACTCGTTCGCGTGCAGGCGTGCAGGCGCGACGACGGCGCGTCACCAGTGTCGGCCTTGACCACAGAGAGGCGAGATGAGGACGACGCGCGCGCGCGGAGGTCGCGTTGGGAAACAACGATGTGCAAACGCGATCGCGAGCGAGCGGGAGGACAAGAAAAATTCGATTGTTGGGAGGGGGAGAGGGCAGATTGGGTGTAGGAAGCGGCCGCAGGGTGGCGGGAATGAGTCAGCAGTGGGGGTGGTGACTCGGCGCACTCACTATAAGAATGGCTAGAAGGACGGATGAACGTGGAGATGAAAGAATGGAAATGTGTGGGTTTTGGTGTGGGATCTTATATGCGTGGAAAATGGGGTTGTTTTGGAATGCGAGGAGTGGATGTGTTTGGGCTGTGGTCGCATTTGTTTAGTTATGGGAAGCGAGAGAAAGCAATGTTTATAGCTGGATTTGAGTCCTTCTGGGAAGGTCGTCAAGACACAACACGTATTAGGGCGTGACTTAAACCTTCAGATCTTAGGACGAAACTTTATTTTTAGGGATTTGACATTAAAAATGGACTCAACACATCACACTAAAAGGTCTTAAATGATTGAAGTGCTGAGCTGTCCTGGCTGCCCATGTTCTGAGTTGCTTCCTTGGATCGTTCTTCTATCGACAATCGACGTTTGTTCACGGATTGGTATCTAATTGAGCTTTGCTGAACACTCTCATCTTATGCCAGCAGGCTCCATACATCGCGACGCTTCAGCCAGCAGTATTTGGATTCTATACTATGACTAAACTTGAACAAGCTTAAGCGAAATTTTGTGTCTAACCTGCTTTTTGAACTTCCATATAACGTTCTGATTGTTAACCTTCTTGGTCACTATAAGTTCGCTTTGCAGACTTCTTGTTTGCAATACGGTAGTCGTTCTTCCTTTTCTTGATTCTGTAAAAGTCGGCTTAAGTTGAAGTGGTTGTCTAGTAAATCAGTCTTACCGATTTGTATACAAGGTTCTTTGAACTGGGTTGACCTGACTCGCATAAGTTTAGAACCTGAAAGGAAATTTGGATTAGTAGAATTTTGAGGTTCCTGTTTAATGACCAACGAAGACCTAAAAGCCGAAAACTCAAGGCAGGACTCCTAACGGAGTCAAACCTAAGAGCCAAAGCCACAGAAACACAAATCGTCGCGGAAATTGACAGATGCGATGAGAGATCACGGCAACAAGACACTCGTGAGCGTCCCTGACGGGCACAAAAAACTGTGACGTGCTATCGGCGTTTGTTGATTGTGCTCTGCTGGCTGTGGTGTTGCGAGGTAGGAGCGGGCGCCAAGAGAAGAAAATCAGATGTGATTTGGTTTCAATTTGCTGTTTTGATGGGGGTCACTGGGTCATTCACGTAATTAAAGATATGCTGGTTCGAGTAACCAGACGTGTAACCACGCTTGTGTGCATCATTTCAATAACTTTTTCAGGTTTAAACATAGAAGAATGAAGTCGAATTCGAAGAGAATGATTTGCATGAAATGTTGAGTTTACCCTAATTCGATTTTAACACAGTTTTTAGACTGAATTTAGGCCAACCAGGACCGTCCACCGCAAACATTCATATACTACCAAGTGGATGATGCGAAAAACTTAGGTAATTAAGGTATTCATAGCATTCATTACGCTGATTATTGGCCTTTAGGAACGTCTTCAAAAGCCTTTGATACAAGAATATGGCATAACCAGTAAGCTAGATAAGCGTGAATGTCAAATGTTCTTGCTACCTAGGAAGCGATGAAGACAAACTTCCTTGGGAAGAACATTGCTTCCGAGCGATTTAAACATAAGTTCTAAGCAGCGAGCATGGATTCGGAATAACTTATCTTTCAAAGGTAGAACCAGTTCAACTATCTGCTTAGAATGATCCAATTTCAGGCCTTCAAGCTTCCTTTAAGCGTGCTTTTTAAGTCAAGCACAGCTATCCCGTCGTAAACGGACAATTACACTGAGTGCTCTCTCACGATAAATTTGAATTCTTAAGGCTCTTTTTGAGATTTGAGATTTTAAAGTTGATTTTAAGTTATCCGTTCCAACATCTCGAAATAAACCTTTTGACCCCAAACCGTCTCCTTTTTGAACCTCTAGCAACTATACAACGACATTGGGAAGGAGAATAACAGTCTTATGACTCAGCGTTAAGATCGGATGTTTTGGCTTTGGGCGCTTCGCCGCTGGCGAAGGAGATGTGGCAGACACATCAAAACGTGTGAAACGATTCAATCTGATTTTGAGCGGAACGGCGAGATTCTCAACTCGAGTCCCAATTCAGGACTGTTCTGAACGTTCTAGAGTTTGTTGCAACTGATCTGCGAGGCGCGTGTGCTAACTGTAACGTGCTATTCTCAGCGTTCTAACAGAAATGAGCACGCTTTACCTTTAGGATTAAACCTGAAACTTGAAAGCCGACTAGAAAGGGAAGACTGGTATGCATGAAATGGTTAGTTGAACCTTCAATTTCAGCTCAAAATTTGCATTTTCAGGACTAGCAGGATTTTCAGGTCTTCAGGATCTAGCGATAAACACTAACTAACCTTTTCGAGCTCAGCGTCATCATTGAATCTCGAAGTAAACCGTAAGCTTCTAAATGCGTGTTTATAGAACCATGTTACCATTTAGGCTCTGAGGAAAGCGTTTTTAGAAGATCCTTAAAAGAAAAACCGGTGCGATGAGCACTGTATCGATAAAATTATATCCTCAAAAACAGGTAAGTGTCGGTAGAAATGAGTAGCTTGATCAGTTGGAGAACTATTGTGTACTTATAGACACCATTCAGCGATTTAATAGCATTAAATGGCAAAGGAAGATTAGATCTAGCTTTTAAGTCATCTTTAAGATGTTCTCGCTGCCGCACATTGCCGATGTAAATTAGAATCCTCAAATACAAGGCTTCATCCTTATAAGGTAGGTGTGTCAAAACCGTTCAAGCTTCATGATTAAAGATAGATTTCCGAACTTGGACAAGTCAAATTATGAAGGTTGTGCTAACTGCCGGACACTGCGATGTAATAAAAGCTATGGATTTATAGAAGTTCTGACTGTAAGTTCTAATCTCTTTAAAACCACAAATTTGGTTTTTTTAGGTTTAGTAATCATCATCAAGTGCTCTACAAAGCGATTTACATGAAGAAATCACGCTCGCTTACAGCCCAATTTAGCAACTAACCGATTTAAGGCTAATCAAAGGCCAAGCTAGCGGTAAGCAAATAATGTCAAAACCAATTTTATGTACGTTTTCACTGATTGTTGCAGAATCTACTGTTTGGATAATGCTGACTGTAACGATAAATGTTGCTTTATGAATGAAGGACTCCTCAACAGTACTGAAGAAAGCGACTCAAACTTATTAATCATAATGGCGTGTCACTCTGTCGATGAAGTGCCAACAATACGGTAACGGCGTTTCGCTTAACGTTGCCTTATGCCTCTTCTTAGAGACAGCCCCTAGAACGATTCCTAGAAAGAGCCGATTGATGGAGAACCTCTCAATATGATAGATTTGACCGCTGGATCGATTGGATGGCTGTTAAAAGGTAATGGTTAGGACCAGCCACAAGGTTCCTGACTGAGTGATTAATCAGTACGTGCGCATTTCAGAGAGTGCAACGTGCTCATTGTCTATCCACATCCTCGCCATTGGACGAGTCGATTTTTACATGATCTTCATCCCAGAAGTATACCAAAACGACTCGATATATCCCTGCCAAGCGATTCCAGGATTAGGTCCGAAATGCAAGATCATCAGATTAATAAAGTTGAATTCCAGGTAAGCTCTCTTAAGGAACGAAACGAACCAACGTCTTTGTATGTTTAGTAGATGGAAAAGACAGTTGCGAGGTAACGATTAGAATCAGCTCCCAGATGTGTAAGCAGCACTGAAAGACGGTCTAGATCGATGAAATATTGGATGGACACCGCAGCTATTCTAAAACAATGGAAGTTCACGGACAACTCGTTGGCAAAACGATAACACATCAGTTGCCCAAAATGCTCGTTAGAGTCGACTGAACTGACAAAAACAGTTTAAAAGAAAAGGAAAAAATCGATTTATTGTTACTCAAATTAGGAATAAACGTGTCATCCTTTATCTTGATCGCTAGATGAGACCCTATTTCGCTATCCAATTATTCCCTTGTCACCTCTATCATCTAACCCCGTTGTCCTTTCACCTTCGCGTCCTCTTGTCATCGCATCATCATCGATATCTACCGACATGGAAACTTATCCCCAAACAGAATCATCTTTGGCATCTAGCTATGCCAATGCCAACTAGCATGTTCTCGGGGAACTGTACAGCGGAAACCTCAAGAAGCGGCAAGAAGAATTTCAGTCTTATGAGTCAACGTTGAAATCGGATGTTTTGGCTTTGGGCGCTTCGCCGCTGGCGAAGGAGATGTGGCAGACACATCAAAACGTGTGAAACGATTCAATCTGATCTTGAGCGAAACTGCAAGATTCTCAATTCGAGGTTCAACTAAGAAGTGTTCTAAACGTCCTTGAGCTTGTAGCAACTGATATGCGAGACGTGTGTGCTATTTGTAACGTGCTATGCTAAGACCTTCGCTTTCCTTAAGATTAAACTTAAAGCTATAAAGTCGACAACGAGAAGGTGATCTTTGTCCATGAAGAGGTTAGTTAAACTTCCAAAATCTAAGTTGCTATTACCATTAAGGCTTTGAACAAAAGATTGAGAGACCCTTGAGCAAGCGATCCTGCATCAAAGCACGAAATAGGATACAAAGCTCTGATCATGTGCAGCTGGGTACAAGTGATCAATTTGATTAACCTTTCTAGTCCTTTCTAACCCTTTCTAGTCGATTTATGATTGTGACGATTCCAATGATTCTTCAGCATTGAATTGGATCTGGTGTTCCTATGCCCCTATGCCCCTTTTAAGCCCCTAAACGCGTGTTTCCACTCTGTTTCTAGCATGTAAACGTCGGGATAGATGAGAATCTTTGAGTCAAGGACGTCAATACAATTTAAAAGGTAAGCCAATCAAAGATATTACAAACGTCGTTAATGATAGGTCTATTAATTAAGACGTGTCCACTGCTCAAGTTCTTAATCTTTTGCTCATTTCTGCTAGCCCATTGAAGCAATAAATTGAAGGGTATGCATTTACAGTTATCTGAACAATGAAAATTTACCTAATTCAGACTAAGTTTAGACACATTTTCCAAGTTTTCAAGCGCTTAATTTGACTCATTGTTATAGGCTCTACGATTGCGATCATCACCATTGTGTCAGCAGCACACTGTATCGATGAACTGTTAGTTAAGACAGGAAGGACACCTTCAACATGTAGTATTAAGTAAGTTGAAATGGTCAAAAACCTGTTTTAAATCTAATTGCTGTGGTTGTTTTAGGTTTGTGCCCAAGATGAAAGCCCTTAGAAAACGATTTAACCTTAAAAGTTAATCACTGCGTGTCACTGCGTCGATAAAGTGCTGACTATAAGGTAGGTTCATTTAGCGTCAAGTTTCCTATTGTGTTCATTCTACAGGTCAACTGGGCTTTGAGAGGCTTTGACAGTAATGAGATGGATCCTTGCTTAAGATCCACTTGTTTCAGACCCATCTGACCGCAGACACCACCTGACCGTTCTAATCAACTTTTCGAAATAAGCCAATGCAGTAATGCTCTTGAAGGTTAGTCAAGACAACGTATCTGATTAGAAGCTTTAGATTTCAGCTCAATTTCGCCGCAACATCAGCGCACTGTGTCGATTTATGAGAATCCTCAAAAGCGGTCTGAACACGAAGCTATTAAAGCCAGGGGAGTCAAACTGCAC
Source organism: Steinernema scapterisci (assembly GCA_000757745.1). Lineage (NCBI taxonomy): Eukaryota > Metazoa > Nematoda > Chromadorea > Rhabditida > Steinernematidae > Steinernema > Steinernema scapterisci. The sequence goes on along the minus strand of KN166685.1, from coordinate 206,139 downwards.
TTTCGAAAACGACAAATCGAAGATTGACGAACTCGAAGCTCGATAAACTTGAGTTTCAGGTAAGCTCTCTTGAAGAATGGAGCGAACCAGCGGCTTTGTATGTTTAGTGGACCAAAGGTTGTTGCGAGGTAACTATTAGAATCAGCTCCCAGATGTTTGAACTATACTGAAAGCCATCAAAGATCGATGAAGTACTTGATGGTCGCCGAGGCTAACTTCACAGATAATTCATGGCCGAAACGATAAAACACCAATCGTTAGAGTCATCAAAGCTGACAATCTGGTGACTCTTATCCCAAAATGCCACCGTTTTATACAGACCGTCGATTTATTGTTACTCTAATTGGCTATAAACTTGTTATCCTTTATCTTAATCGCTAGCTGAGACCCTAATTTCCTATCCAAACATTCCCTTGTGATCTCTGCCATCTAACCCCGCTGTCCTCTCACCTTCGCGTCGTCCTCTTGTCATCGCATCGTCTCCGCAAACAGAGAAACATCAAAGCCATGCCACAAAATTAGGAAAGTTCACACGTTCAGCCTCATTTCTTCATTTTTACTGCACGTGCAAGCGTCGCTGCCGCTGTACTCCGCTACCATGAACGTTCTTGCCCTGCAAGCCCCACGGTTAAGCCATCTGTCAGGCTCGACTCTAAGGTGAGCATCTGTCTTAAGACCTCAAACCAGTAGTCATGATTCCTAGGTTCGCCTCCACAGTCGCCCGACTCCCGGAGGTCCACAACAAGAAATGGAAGGAGGACGTGGTCTATTTATATCAGTTCCCGGCCGCTAAAGTCGTCCCAAATCTGTCGCCATTCTGTCTGAAGGTCCATACCTATCTCAAGGCTCACAAGATCCAGCATGAAGTCGTCAGCACGTACAAGCTGAGGTCAGCAAAAGGACTTTTGCCGTTCATTGAGCTCAATGGGCAGCAGCACGCTGATTCTCAGTTGATCTTGTTCCAGCTGCAGAAGAACTTTGGGATTCAGGTGAGCGACAATCAATCTTAGAAGCGCATTTTCCCTGTTTCCAGGAAGACCTGACCAAAGAGGAAGCCGCCGTGGCTCGATCCGTCGATAGGATGATTGAAGGAAGCACGTTCTTGTAAGCCTGTCTCACCCCTTTCCAGCCACCTTAAAGTTTCCCTTTCCAGCCCAATCCTGTACCCAAAGATTGTCTACAACCCTGAGAAGTACCTCCACAGAGACACTTCTGGACTGCCTCTTCCTGCCTTTGTCACCAACCTCATCGCCAAGCAATTCGTCAAAAAGGTACCCAAGCCATTCAACCCAACCCTATCCTAAGACCCGATTCCAGGTTAAAGCCCGTTTCTCCGGCATGGGCTACGGCCGGTTCTCCCGAGAAGAACTCAGAGACGTCCTACGCCGGGACCTGGAAGCCATAGACGCGATTCTCGGAGACAAGAAGTTCCTCTTCGGCGATAGACCTGTTACCGTAAGCCTGTCATCCAAGTCCCACATGCCCTAAATCCCCAATTTTCAGCCCGACTTCACCCTCTTCGGACACTTAGCCACCGCTTACTACCTCCCCTATCGCCAGCCAATCGGCGATTTTCTCGATGACGACTTCCCACGGATCCTTAACCACATGCATCGCATGAAGGCGCATTACTGGCCGGAGTGGAAGGACCCTAAGTAAGCCGGAAATGGCACTTAAGGTCTGGTCTTGGAGCGATGAGCTTGCGAGTCAAGCTGCCTATTTATAGCTTTTGTAGATATGCGTTAATAAACGAGTTTTATGGGTTGCGAAGCTTAGATTCTAAGACTGTAGCATCAGTTTTCATACGTTTCTATGACCTCTCCTGGATCTAAAATGACGTTTCAGGTAGCCATGGAAGCCTTAACCGGTCGCTGGGACAAGCGGATCAAACTTGCCGTCTGTACCGTCAACAACTGGGTGTTGGACTTCCAGGGTAACTACGAGAGAATCCTGAAAAGTGAGTTTTAGCCACGTTTTGGCTTAAACTTGACCTTCGTTTCAGCTTGTCGGAAAGCCTATAAACAAGGTGCTAGCGTCCGCCTCGGTCCAGAGCTCGAAATTCCAGGATATGGCTGCTCTGACCACTTCTTTGAGCTGGATACCGAGATGCATTCTTGGGAGATTCTGGCTAGGCTTGTTCAGGATTCTAAGGAGGTAGGAGAGACAGAGTTTGAGTCTAGTTTAAAGGCCAATTTCAGCTTAAAGACCTCCTAATCATCACAGGAATGCCAGTCAGAGTCAAGTGTTGCCTGTACAACTGCATGATCTCTATCATCAATGGGTACGTTAAGCTTCTAGCCTCAGGTCTAAAGGGGTCATTTCCAGGAAGATCATCTTTATCCGACCTAAGTTGACCCTTTGCGATGACGACATTTACCGTGAGACCCGTTATTTTGTGCCCTGGACCCAGAGAAAGCAGATCATCGAGTTCAAGCTGCCTGAGAACTTGGGCCTGGAACAGGTGGGTCTTTTAGGTCCTTCGGCTTAGCTGCCAACCCACCCTAATTTAGCCAAATTGGCTTAAACTTAAGGTGCTGATTTCAGGCTACCGTACCCTTTGGCGACGGAGTGATCGTGTCCGGAGACCACATCAAGATTGGCTTTGAGATCTGTGAGGAGCTGTGGACCGCTAACTCGTAAGCTACCTCTCCCTTGCTGTCGAATCCCAGAAACCCCAATTTCAGCCCCAACGTAGACCTCGCCATGTCAGGCGTGGACATTATCTGCAACGGCAGTGGAAGCCACCACATCCTGGGCAAGTCCCATCGTCGGATCAACGAGCTTGTCTTGGGCGCCAGCGCCAAACTTGGAATCGTGTACATGTACTCTAACCACCGTGGCTGCGATGGAGATCGTCTCTACTACGACGGGATGTCCTCGATTGCGCAAAATGGCAAAATCTATTCTCAGATTCCTCAATTCGACATTGAAGAGACTGTAAGATCTACATCTACCGTGCCCCTACCGTAATCCAAGTTTCCAGGCCGTCGCTGTTAGCCTCCTAGACCTCAACGACTCTCTGATCTACAAATCCAGGTCTTCTAGCTCCACCAAAGAGGCAAGTCCAATTCTCAAGCCTGAACTTCTGACTTTTCCAATTTCAGGCCGCCCGACATGAAGACTACCTTGCTATCGAGTTCCCAGACCATCTGCTGCCTAAGAACCTCTCCCTCTCGCAGCCTAAGAGTTCCCCAATCGTGGACTACAAGATCATGACGCCTATCGAAGAGCTGTGCCACGGACCTCCGGCTTGGCTTTGGCACTACCTGAGACGAAGTGGGATGAGCGGCTATTTCGTGCCTCTTTCTGGAGGTCAGGATAGTGCAGCCGTGGCGGTCATGGTCAGACTCATGTGTGACAAGGTTGTGGAGGCAGTGGAGAAGAATCCAGACCTCAACGACCCAGCCTACTACTTCCTTGGCGAGAAGGTCGCCTGCACCGCCCGGGAACTCTGCGCCAAGGTCCTCTTCACCACCTACATGGGCACAGAGAACTCGTCCGAGTTCACTAAGAACCTGGCCAAGGGGCTCGCCGATGACATCGGGTCATCCCATTCCAGCGTCGTCATGGACACTGCCGTCAACGCGTTCCTGGGGATCTGCAAGATGGCTTATAACTTCATTCCTAGCTTTAGCGTGAGTCATAGACCGTAACCTTGTGATCCCATGCCTGGATTTCAGTCCCAAGACACCCGAGAGCACATGGCCCTCCAGAACGTGCAGGCCAGGATCCGGATGGTTGCTGCTTATCTCTTCGCCCAGGTCGGGCTCATCTACGCGGGTCGCCCTGGAGGTCTCCTGGTCTTGGGAACGGCCAATGTCGATGAGAGGTGAGGGGGAACCCAGGCTAGACCTGTCCTAAAACTCCATTTTCAGCCTCGTCGGCTACGTGACGAAGTACGACTGCTCAGCCGCTGATCTCAACCCAATCGGCTCGATCTCCAAATCCGATCTCCGGAAGTTCCTGGCTCTGACTAACGAACGGAACAGTTTTACCCATCTTAAGGGGTAGGTCCCTCAGACCCTCTCCCATAACGAGCCTACTTTTTCAGGATCTACGACTCGGTCCCCACCGCCGAACTCCGTCCTCTCGTCAACGGCGAAATCGCCCAAACCGACGAGGACGAGATCGGCCTGACCTACGACGAGATGTCCCAGATTGGCCGCCTCAGACGTCCTGGCTGTAAGGGACCCTTCGCCATGTTCTTGGCTCTCGTTCCTCTCTGGTACCCCAAATTGACCCACGAGGAAATCGCCAACAAGGTGATCTTGTTCTTCCGCCGGTATGCCCGTAACCGTCATAAGGCTACTGTCGCTACTCCAGGTATACTGTAGCCTGCACCTCAGAGATCATAACACTCTTTTAGCCTACCACGCTACTGCTTACAGCAACGATGACCACAGGAATGACCATCGTCCTTTCCTGTATCCTGACTTCGAGTATCAGTTCACTAAGATCCGGGAATTGGCGAAGGAGCTGATGGAAGATGAGGCCAAGCGTGGGGGTGACGGAGGCCAGTGATCCATAGACATTAGGATAGCCTTGATCTTAGCCATTTGTGCCATGTTGTCATATCTTTGTGTTGAATTCCAGTTCTTAGAGATCTTAGTAAACTCTTCTAGCCTGCACGGGCCCCGAAACAGGATCACACACCCCAAACCGTTCTACACTCCCTCTGTTCCCATCGCCTGCACCGCTAAGACCATCAACTCAATTAATGGAGACATAACTCATACGTTCATCCCGCCGGAATCGCACTAAAAGCGCGGCGAGTATAATAGAGAAAGAGTAAATCGGTTCTTGTCGTCGGTAAAAACGTTGTCGACGCTTGCGGCGGTGGATCCGGTCTCCCTCTCCGCCGAAGCCAGCCCCGTGATGTGCAACGAGAACCGGTCGGGGGGTAAAAGAGGCGCGCGCGAGAGGCGCGGAGGCGAGATTATCGCTTGTGATCAGAGCTCGCCGCTAGCGTTCGCTCGTCTATTGGGTTCGCTTTATGACGGCGGTGGAAGAGACGTGGAATAGGATTCTCGGGGTTTTCAAATTTCGTGCTTTGTGTTTGGATGTAAGGGTTAGGAAAGACGAGAATCGGTGCAGGCGAGAATGGGCAGTTCGGGTTCAGCGTGAAGTTGTAATATTTGGGTTGCTGAAGTGGAACGTTGGGAGATTTTTTGAGTAAAGATGGGGAATTTAGGGGTTGTGTAATGGACCTACCAGGATGGGAACGCGGGGACCGGCTTCTGAAGACTTGGCTCCTTGATGGCTGACTAGTCTGTTGGGTTTTGGCTGTGTTTAGCAGTTTCAAGCCTTGAATTTCGGCGTCTCGAATGTTTCTTTCAATTTTTCAGAATGTTTCCCTCAAGCTCTTAGCCAAAATGACCCGGAAAATTAGACGTTTAGGATCCAGTGAGCGATTCTAATTAAGCCTTAAATCCACTGAGAGATCACAGGATTCAATGAGCAATCCAATGATTCAATGAGCGATCCTGAGCGAGCCTAGGATGCCCTGAGCAAGCCGAAACGAGCCTGAGATCCTATAAGCGATCCTCAGCAAGCTTAGGATCCAATAAGCGTTCTTAAACAAGCCTGGAATCCTAAGAACGCGTATAAACGAGCTTAGGTTCCATTGAGCGATCATAAACAAGTCTGGGATCCAATGAGCGAGCTTAGAATCCATATCTAGGATCTAATGAGCGATCCTAAGTGAGCTAAAGATTCAATGGACGACCCTACCCAATTCTAGGTTGTGATGAGCAATCCTAAACAAGACTAATTGAGCCTAAGATACCCAATATTTCCAAATCCCAACGTCCAAATTCCCAATCAGAAATTGGCTTCCATGTTTCACATCCTGCAATCACGACTGCTCCAAAAAACCGAGATTTATTAGCGCTATTTCCGTGCTTCTAAGCCTCTCCATGTGACTCTCATCCGCGCTTTGCAAAGGAGTCCAATCCACTCTAATCTTTGGTTTCTGGAATTTGAGTTGCATTATGACTCACGTCCTTTGATAACTCCTTTCAAAGTGTAATTCCCTCTCTAATCCGGTTAAAGGCCATTTCTGCATACAAGCCTTCCTTAATCTGCAAGGTGCTGATTTATGCTAATGACTGTTTATCCGACCCCTTGCAGGATAGGCAGTAATTGTTGTTTTCGCTTGGGTCGGATGGAGTGAATTGCTGATTTCTGGGAGCTTGTTTTGAGGCTCGAAGGGTCTGGCTTAGATCCGAAGCCTGATCTCCTGGATCTCCTATCCTCTATCCTCTCCCTCTCTCTCCCAAGACCCGATTCTTGGGCCATCTGGCCAACAAATCTCTGCCGTCCCAAACCACCGCCGTCCTTTCGCAAGCCCCTTCCGCCGTCTTGTTTGTGTTTCCGGGGCAAAAGGGCGCCGCCGAGTCAGCACGGCGGCGGCCTTCTCCCCCCACCCAAATAACAACATCATACAGCAGCACCATCACAGCCCCCTAACAGCTTCTTTCATCACCACGTTCTAAAACACGCACATACTTATGCGGTTGTTTACATATGCCAGCACATTTGGCCCTCCACCGGTCTCCGGTCTTGTTTGCCTGAGCGCTTGGGCGTCGCCCGACGCTCTCCACTCTCCAGACGTCCACGGCGACAGCTTCGCCGCCGGTTCTGGGTGTAAACAACAAACACTCTGTTTTGATTTTTTCATCTCTTCGTCGTCGTCGTCACCGGCGTTGTTGCCACTGTCCGACGACGGCTCCGTTAGGCAGACATTATGGATATGTCGGCAACGGCGAGGAAGAAGGAGATTTATGCCGTAAGTTGAAATAGCCAAACTGAGCCAAAATTAGCACTTCATAAGGCTTGACCCAAGCTCGATTCCTTGTGAGGCCTAGGCTTGAATCCAAACGTAGATCCTCCTTACAAGTCAAGCCTGTCCTAAAGTCCAATCCTGGTTCGTTCTTAAGACCCAACCCGCTTATTCCCATCAAAACCCGTGGTCTCCCTTCGTCCCTAAGCAGCTTTTCCCAGCGATTTCTCGCCCAGAAATCTGTCCACAAATCTATTTCTGTCTTGTTGTCATAATAATACCCGTGTTGTTTGTGGGCTCTCCTCTCAAAGTCCCCGAGATGATCCCTCATTTAGCCCATCATATTTGCTATTTTCCTGTTTTTTCTTCAAGAACTGCTTGTGATGAAATTTGGCCAAAGATGATAATAACATCGTCGTTGTATAATTTCGGGTTTAGCGGTGATGCAGACGCGATGAGAGGAGATAAGACCACGGGGAAGGAACGTGTTTGTAACCGGTGTTTACAGTTTTGGGGTGATGTTTGGTGAATGGTTTTGGGGAGAAGAAAGATCTGTAAGTTTTAGTCTTGGGTCAGTTATAGATGCAAGTTTACAGGCTGTTTTGCAATGCTTGAATAGCGCAATGGTTAACGCTTTAAGGTCTTGCACCAAAGGTCACAGGTTCGAACCCGGCCGGCGACTTAAATTAGTTTTGTGGATTTCTCTGGCTTTGAATCCTTTCTTCACCCATTTTTACCTCGCCTCCAGCCCCCATCCATCACTCCCTAAACACACAGGTGCGTCCAGCCTTCCTTCCCCCTCTGACCCGGAAAGGAAGACGTCCAGAAAAAAGCGCGAATCGCGTTGTTTCCGCCGCGCTGAGATGACTCGTCAAAGAAGATCTATTACCCTGTTCCCGCTTTTCTCATTTCATGTAACAAGGAAGTCTCCATTTTCCTATCTGACGCGCCCACTTCCTTAATTGTCAAATCTCTATCGCAGGTGTTTGCGCATGAATTTTTAAATGTTATGCGGTGGCGGCGTTTTCCGCAGATTTTGACCTTTTGTTGTTAACTGGCAGAGGAGAGGATTCATAGGAAATGACGTAGAGGAGAAGACGTGAGCGCTTGAGGAGGTGTGAGTGTTTACGAGCCGATTCAGCTGGCTGGTCTTGGGAGTTAATTGATTCTTGTAACTCGGGAAAAGTGTTTGTTTGTCTAGACTGGGGACGGAATTGTGTGGATTTTCAGCTTTGTAGCCTGAATCAGAAGTTGGGGTTGTTTGTCGGGACTGTTTTTGATGGGTTGGCTTAGGAGGAGGTAACCTTAAACTCAGCTAAGCCTCAGAACGGCTGCAAAAGCCGCAAATAGGCCTGAAACCTGGTGAAGCAGATCTGAGAAGACTAAAACCAAAGGAGATTACGGTCTATTACGATCATACAACTAGTCTCAGACCTCACGACCTGACGTTCATGTCCACAGTTGTTTTCAATTAAATTTCAGCGTTTCCCAGAACGGATGTATAAAGCTGTTTGTCTAGACTCTTTTCTGATCTCTCAAAACTCTCAAAATAGCCCCGAAAACTGTCTTTAGGGGGTCCAAAGTCTGGATTTTCCATTTTTGTACTTTAGACTTCAAATTCAAAACGACAAAAAATTATTTTTAACGATTTCTAAAAGTTATTAAGATAGATCACAGTATATGTAGTCTTCCAAGAATAGGCAAGAACCGGTTAGGGTTCTGCCAAGTCTGCCAGGTCAGATTAGGACAAAGTTGTGTTGACGCCATAGAATCAGGCAAAAACAGCGACAAAAAACTGTCGATATATTCTGATTGCCACCTTAAGATTCTGCATTTACCGTTGTCCTAGAACCCTATTTAGCCTATACCTTAACCCCTAAAAGTCCATCTCCCACAGGTCAGCCTAATTGCCATCTTAACCTACCCTAGTTCCTGGGTGACTCAAGTACGTTCTCCGGAACTGACTTTTACAGAAAAATGCCCTTAACTACAATTCCTCCGAGACATTGCGTGCCATATGCAGAAATGACGACTTCCAAGCCGACTTAATCCGAGACCTTCTTCCGATCCGAGAATCCGAGACCTAAGTCTTCCACGGACTTTTAAACAAACTGAACAAAGACTACGATTTATTGTGAATATTAATAAGGTCTTCCTAAGGTCACTTGTCACGAAATAATCGCCGAAGTTCCTATTTATGAGCCAAAGTACACTGCTGAGCCCTGTAAACCCCTAGGGCATTTGCACTTGATTCGGGGATTCAGGGCATAAACGCCCTAAGCGTCTCAGCGCTGAGTCGTATCAGCTGCTTTCCCTTCTCTCATTGTTTAATTTACCCCATCTGCGACACTGTGACCGACCGATTTTGGCGTCGTCAGGCACGCAGGCGAGCGGGAGCGTCTTCCTTTAAACAGGCAATCGCTATCGCAATGGTGGAACGTCTTTGTAAACGTTGTTTGCGTCTTTCAGCCCCCTTCCCAGTTCGATAATCTCTGATTATAGTCAGTCCTGGGTGGTGTTTCAGGGGTTGTGAGACGGTTTAGGGTTGTTTCTTGGGTGGAATGTGACCTTGTGTGCATTCCGAGATAAGAGCCATGTCTTGACTTCCTGGTTTCAATCGATTTCGACCTCATTTCGTCGGTGTCACCTGCCTGGAAGAAGCGTCTCGTGGGAACATCTGTCTGGGAAAGATGTACCCGTGCCAGTCACTTGGAGGGGGGCTCTCATGTGACCATGATTAATGGGGTTTGTCCTTGCGAAGCTGGTTTGCAACGTGAGCGCGATGACCTTGTGGCACGTGAGAATAGGTTTTGGTGCGTCTTTAAGGACAATCGGGTCTTGAAATAAGGGACCAAAGAGCTGGAGAAGTCGATAAGAATGAGTCTGGATGTCTCGGAGACTAAAGATGGGTCTCAAATTGGCATTGTGAGGCTCGGCGAGACTGACCGGTCGGAATGCCAAAATATGTCTGATGAGACCGAATGAGTCTAGCGACTCAAAGTTCAACTCTGGCAGACGCCTGAAAATGAAGTTTGCCGTCTCCACCAGACTCAGAAAGTGCATGTATTTTATGTCTAGACGCCATCCTTCTTCCTTTGTCCTCATTTCCATCTTTATCGCCTGCACTGACCGGTCGCGCGGTTATCTTTGACCTCAAATGAAACCAAGTCTGTCAGACCAATTAAGTCTGTCTCGGATGGACTCATAAACATAAGCCCAGACGTCTGAAACTAAGAATTTCCGTCTCCGCCAGACACTAAAGTGCATGTCTGGACTCCAGCTTCCTTCCTCTTTCCCCATCCTCCCCATTTCCGTCTTCAATCGCCGGACTGACCGGTCGTGAGGTAAGCGATTTCCGTTTTTCCCATTTCTTGTCTTCTTTGTCTCCATTTTCCACGTTGTCACAAATTCGATTTTCTGTCACCATTGTCCTTGGCGCGCTTGGCAAAAAGTGCGCTTCTTTCGGAATGCCAAATTCGTAGCCACAGCTCTTTGAACTCTTGTGACATCGTCGATTAATACATATCCTCGTGGTTGCCCGCACGCAGTTTGGCCTTCCCCATTTGTTGTCTCCCCATGTCTCAGGTCACAAAAACATGTCCTGTTGTTATTGCTGGGTTCGTTTGAACCCAATCACCCGCCTGTTCCCGTTATTTGTTTCATTTTTGATTGCCTCCCCAAGCTCTCGCTCGCACTTTTGAGGACGAGGCAGAAAGGACCAGAGAGCGGGAGAGAGGAAGAGGAAGTCGATGTTCTCCTCTTCTTCCCAGAAAGCTTTTTACGTGCATAATTCAAAATCGCTGGCTTTTTAGGCGGAAATGCATCTGAGAAGTGATGGATTCTGTGCTGCGCATATGATAATTTTATCGTTGCTCAAGATGGCGTGTTAGTGGTGGGCTGGAGGAGGTATCTTGGTGGCCGAGAGATCAAAGAGCGGCTGAAAACGCGACAATTTTTGATTAGATTGTCTTGTTTTGACGTCTTATTTTCAGCCTGAAATTGCGTTCCTTCCAGCCTGCGGGTGACTCATTTGTCCAGCCTGGAAATTAGTCATTTTATGCGAACTTTTGGCGCCCTTTTCCGCGTTCTTATGAAACCCTGTTTGACGAGATTCCGTGTTTTTCGGTGTTTTCGCGCCCCGTTTCAAGTGCGCTTCTTAAGCTGGCTAAGCGTGTGATTCATGTGGATTAATGCGGAGGGGTGCCTGGAAGCACTGAGGCGGTTTGTGTCGTGTAATTTGAGATCTTGGAATTCCAGGAATCGACGTTTTTGGGCGAGGTTTGGGGCCAGAATTAGGGCGACGGAAATGACGAATTTGGGCTGGGTTTGCGTGCAGATTTTTGGTCATTTTTAGGCTTGATTTGGCTGCATTTGGATCTGAGTTGGTGACGCGAAAGGGCGTCGAAAAGTCCGAGATTTGACGTACTTTTTGGATTGATTCATGGTCATAAAAGCTGCCCCTTTTCATGCTTCTCTTGAAATTGGCCAAATTGGGAGATATTTTCGGCGTTTTTTTCATGGGTTTTTGTGCCGAAATTTTGTCCTTTTTGTGACTTTTCTCCTTTGATTCCGTGAACTTCTCGTCCTCTTCTTAATGCCATTTCCGCGACATTTTCCGCGATTCCCTAAGACCAAATCTCAAAAATGTCGTTTTAGCACTTTGCGCGTCCAAATTTGCAATTCGTGATTCTGTGAATCGTGCTCATTGACCTCTCTTACGTAACCTCGCTCGATGGCCCCTAGCCGCGAACTTTGCCACTTCATCCCGCGATTAATCCCCATTTGGTCTTTTTTCAGAACTCCCGAATTATTCAGCTGGATCGCCCGAAGCCCTCGACGTCCACGCAACGCCGCGTTTAAGGTACAAGCTAGCTCCGTTGTTCCCAGCGCTCCGAGTTGATTTGTGTGTGCCTGTACTTTCTTTCCTGTAATTGATGACTGCAAATGATCGCATTCGGTGTTCGCTTTACGCACTTTCCCTTGACGCCGCCAACCCTTCGCCGCGTTCCCGAAAAGTTCCGTGAACAGAAAAAGTGCTCTTTTCGGACTATTATATGGGTGTCCTCTCCCACGGTCCGCCCCATTTTTCGTCCTGGACAGGGGGAGCTCCGCTTAGAAGCTCTCGACGCTCTCTCTAGTCGAGGCGGCGGCAGTGGCGGCGGAAGTGTCCTGACGAATTAGCGCTTGAGTGTTGCGTTTCCGTGCCATTCTGAGGAGCGTTTTTTGGCTTTCGTCATTGCTTGTGCCTAGGATTCATACCCACTTTGAGTGGCTCGCTGTGGGTTGGGGGAATAACGTCAGACGACGAACGACGGCGGTGTTTTTACGTAGTGAACTCCACTTCAAAGTCGTTTGTCACGCGTGTGTGACGGCAGAGGCATGACTAACTTGCTCCTTGGCGCTTTCCCCTCGAGGCTGTTTTGCTTACAGCTACGGAGGGGGTCCGGGATTCGTACAAATTGTTCTAGCCGCGTTTTTAACGCTTATTTCCGTGTTTTCCTGAGTAATTTTCAATGCAGCCAAGCGGAGTGTAGACTGACAGCCTTCCGGCTTCTGTCATAAAGCTATAGAACTTCAGGTTACTATCAAAACACCCCTAGAGACTCGCGCGCCGAGTTTCTTTTTCAAAGCAGCTCTTTTCCGGGTCTTCGGCGCTTCCTTTTGGCACCAGAGTGCACGAATTCAAACCCATAACTTGAAACGACCGTCGTGAATGAGAGTGATGAGGAGTTTATGGCTCAATTCGTGGGTTAAACTGTTGCACTTGCACGACGTCGCGTGTGCTGAACTTTGCAGCGATGGGACGAACGGTTCGGCTTTGGTCTTGAGTGGAAAATATGAATTTTTAGGTCGTTCGTTAGTTCGCATAATGTGGATGCGCTGCTTCCGTGTTGTGGCCACTTCCGCGATGCTCGCCACTTCCTGGTTTCGTGCCGCGATTACTGCCTTGAGGCCGCTGCTGCGATGTGCTTCTGAATTACGCGATCCTTGAACGTTTACGGGTATAACGCAACATTTTCCGTTCCTCGTTCCTCGCGCTGACGCCCGAAGCGCGTAATTCGATGTGTGTATGTGAATTATTAACGCGCAGCTGATTCAAAGAACGCGTTTTGTCATGGAGGGAGAGAGGACAGGATCACGGGGAGCGCGACCATGGAACGGTTGTGACAAGCGGCTGGGACGGGTTTGAGTGCGTTCTCCTCCTCCACTCAATCTCCCCTCTAGTGAAATCAGCTGATCAGTGGTCCGACTCGCATAGGGCTGAAGCCGCGCGTGCAAATCGATTTTGCTGGGGTGGTTGCGGAGAGGACTCGTCGCCGGTCGTCGTCGTTCGTTCGTGCTGCGCCCAACCCCTTCTTTCGAAACCCAGCCTACACCCCACATCTCTGGCTCGACTCCGCGGCTGGGTGCCCTTGTCCGCGCCTCTCTTCGCGACTCTCGCTCCCTCTGGCTGCTCTGCGTGCGCTCACACTCGCTAATACTGCTCCGCGGCGCTCTCACACAGCGCTTAGAAGCGGCTTCTTCCTCCGCCGCCTCGTTATAGCTGTCAGGCAGCGAGAGAAGGATGTGGTACACACGTCCGCAGTTTGATCTCGGAATTTTAATTAGAGGTTTGCTCTGGGAGCGTGGAACTCGGAAACGCGTTCGGTTCGGTTGTCGCCATGGTGACGCAAGCGCTCATTTTGTAGTCCGTAGTGTACTCGCAGCTGCCCTGGGAAAATACATACGCGTAACTTGTTCTTCTCTTTGTATTACGATCATCAATTGGTCTTCTTTTGAAATCCGAGTTCACCTGTTTTACTCTTCTTTGTTGACCAACGATCGGGTGTGGTGCGTCTTCATTCTCTTCTTGGGGAGTCCGCGACGACACTTGTAGTGCTCGATTCGATTCTCTTGCTATTGATTCCGTTGCTACTCTTCGCGTTGATTCTTCGTTTCGCGTTTGCGCTGTACATTTCTCGGATCCTAATTTTGTGCCTCTTTTCAGTGCTTTCAACTCGAATCGAACCAATCGAAATGGAAGCCATGATGAGACCCGGGACGTCATCTTCCTCGATGAGCGCGATGCGCGCGTTGGCCATGGAGCTCAAAGGCCTTCAGCAATCGCCGGTGGAAGGATTTATCGTCACCGCAAGCGAACAAGACCTCTTCCAGTGGAACGTCGCCATCTTTGGCCCTCCGAAGACCATCTACGAAGGAGGATACTTCAAGGCTGTTGTTCGATTCCCGTCCAACTACCCGTACGCTCCTCCGAGCGTCCGTTTCCTCAGCAAGCTGTGGCATCCCAACGTTTACGAGGTAAGCTTCGATTCTGCATCGTTTCCTTTCCCGATAAGAATTTTCCTATCGTTCCATAGGCTTTTATAATCCTCCGCATATTTTCAGAACGGTGATCTCTGCATCAGCATCCTGCACCCTCCAGTCGACGATCCGCACAGCGGTGAACTGCCCTGCGAACGCTGGAACCCCACCCAGAACGTCCGCACGATTCTCCTTTCGGTGATTTCACTTCTCAACGAACCCAACACCTCATCTCCTGCCAACGTCGACGCATCCGTCAGCTACCGCAAGTGGAAGGAATCCCATGGTGCGGACGATGAGTACGCAAAGATCGTCAAGTAAGTCTAATCCATCATCCGGCACGGAACCCTAACCGATTCTTTTTCAGGAAGCAAGTCGAGTTGACCAAGAAACAGGCGGAAGCCGATGGCGTCGTCGTGCCCACCACTCTCGAAGAGTACTGTATAAAGGAGAAGAAGGAGGACCCGATGGACACGATCGATTTCGACGAGGACTACTACGACTACGATGATGACTCTGATTACGACGATGACTGTGACGAGGACGACGAAGATAGCGGCCAAGGAGAGAACTGATAATAGCTGATGAAGCCCGGTGGCAGTGTCAGAGTCCATATTTTGTACAAAGCGATGATAAACCTTTCGTATGTTTCATGGTTGTAAAACAATAAAACGCCATTCTCAGAGAGGCTGAGGTTTTAAAGAGGAGGAGGGGGGAGATTGGAGTTTACGACGTGGATAAGTGTGCAGGTGATCTGAAGATTGGGGATGAGCTCGGAGATCGGCGATCATCAGGTGAGGGTGGACGGATCTCGTGGGCATCACGAGCCGCGAAGATCGATGCCGGTGATCGGCAAAATCAGATGACCAGCTGCGTCTGGTCTTGGTCAGCAGACATGTCATGTCTGATCTGAGGAATCGTAAAACCACTGGATGGCTTGGATTGTGTCTGGTTTCGATTATGGTGTGTCTGGGGATAACAGGAAAACCAGACCTGGACGAGTCTGAATGATGGGATCGTCTGTCTGAAACAACGATTTTGGTTTGTTACAGATGCTCATTTGGGAACTTCGCTAGATGACGACCGGTCGGGTCCCACATGTCTGACAGACATAACAGGGCAGTCTTTAGGTCTGAAGCGTGGCTAGGCCGTCTAAACGATGGCCTATTCCAGAGCGTGGGGTGGTCTGGGTCCTTACTGGCAAGTGGATGGATTCCAGACGTCTGCCTGACGTAGACTTGACACCTCCGCTTGTTCCAGATCGTCTCCGGAAGGCGACTGCTCGGGTTTCCAGATGTCTGCTAGACACAAAATGACAGCCTTTAGGTCTGTTCAGCTCAGACGATGGTCGAGTTGAGAACGTGGCTGTCTGGATCTTCATTGGAGACGTGGATTAAACCAGGAAGTCTGTGAGATACAGCGACAATTTGGCCTATTCCAGATGCTCATTTGGATCATCGCCGGATGGCGACCGGTCGGTTTCGGCAGGCGGCTCCTGGGATGATCACATGAGCGTCTTCCTGGGCTGCTGTTCGCTGCACCTAAAATCCAGATTTTCGGCTTCCACGACGTCCTAAAAATCTCGAAATCACTATTCTCGGCTCGTTTCCATCGTTTTCGTTTGAAAATTAGCATCTTTCGCATTTTTAGGACTGCCAAGATCTGCTAAATCGCAAATTCTTAGCCGCTCCTTGTTTTGTTCCTTTGCTGACGCGCTGATCTTTAACCTCTCCTCACACTGTCCCAAGCCACGTTCCACAGATCGCGAAGCCTCTCCTGACACCTTCGCTCATCACCGCAAACCAACTTTACAGCGCGCCACCCACGTCGCTTGCCAAGTCACCGAAAGCCCTTCAAACGAATGTGCGACGAGTAGGCGTTTGAACGCTGTTGGGTCCCGCAACGATCTTCTACTCGCGTGGCTGCCTCACTGCAGTCGGTGTTTGCGTTTTCAACGTTGCCCTCTCTTCGATTTTCTGAATTTTCGGCAAATTTTTGCCATTTTCCTGTGTGCCTAAACTTTAATTTCGTGTCCGCGCGTTCATTTCCACGTGAATTTGCCAATTCGTGTGGATCTATGCTTGTTTCCGTGTAAATTCCCAGTTTCGCGTCAGTTTCAATGTTTAGGCCAACTTCGAACGTCGCACGTTCGGATATATTCGTGATCTGGATGATTTTCGCGTTCTTTCCGTGCATTTCCTTGCTTCGTTCAGTGTTTGACGGTTCTCTCCGGTTTCAGGTAACATGGGAAAGCCCAAGGGAATCCGCACGGCTCGCAAGCTCCGCACTCACCGTCGTGAGCAGCGCTGGAACGACAAGCGCTACAAGAAGGCCAACCTCGGAACTCGGTGGAAGGCCGATCCCTTCGGAGGTGCCTGCGCTGCCAAGGGAATCGTCCTGGAAAAGCTGTAAGTCTTTTGATTTTCGCGTTGTGGTACTTATCGTCTGATTCTTGCAGCGGTGTTGAAGCCAAGCAGCCCAACTCTGCTATCCGCAAGTGCGTCCGTGTCCAGCTCATCAAGAACAGCAAGAAGATCACCGCCTTCGTCCCCAACGACGGTTGCTTGAACTTCATTGAAGTAAGTCCATCCTTAATTTGATTCTGCATGCTCACCTTTTCCCCATTTCAGGAAAACGACGAAGTCCTCGTCTCTGGTTTCGGTCGCTCCGGACACGCCGTCGGAGATATTCCCGGTGTCCGTTTCAAGGTCGTCAAGGTCGCCAACACCTCCCTCAGCGCCTTGTTCAAGGGAAAGAAGGAGCGCCCACGTTCTTAAATCTATGCGTTGTTGTTTCTTGTTTGTTGCGATTGATTAAACTCGTTCTGTTTTAGCTTTTGGGTTTGGGTTGTCTTGTTGTGCACGGGGTCTATGAAGTTGCTGGAACTTGACTTGCCGTACTGTTGGGGGAAATTCTTCCTCGTTTTGGGTGTCGTTTGCGGTGAGAACGTATGACTCATTTGCGGTTGTTCAGGTGTTCATCGGGTCGCTGGTCTGACGTCGCCTTCATTCGCCTAAGGAGCGATGGCTAAGGAAGGTAAGAGTGACAGATTCTTATGATCGACCGGTCGGGATTAAAAGGGAGATTGGGAATGAAGCTGTGGGTGGCTTGCTAGGCGTCTGAGACTGGGAGCTTCCACGTCTGAGACGGCGGTTGTCTTGTCCATGTCTGTGAAGCCGTTGGGCTTCTCTAGCTCGGTACAGACGGCCGCTCCCTGGCAGACCCGACAAGATCAGACAGATAATACGGCGTTGAAGCGTCGAAATGTGAGACAGTCGCTGTCTAGACTGTCTAGTTGTCTGAAATCGCTGCGCGTCGCAGCCTATTTAGACAGAACGGCTGTCTGTCGTCAGTTCCATTCGAGGAAGAAACGGATGCAGATTTCGGTCGATCCGGCGTTCGCCCTGGCGTTTATGAGACGCGAGACGCGTCTGGCCTAATCTGCGCGATGTCTAGACATGATTTTGGCATGCGGCGGTTGCTGGAGTTGACGAACGTTGAAGCGCTGCTAAATTGGTCAGGGATGTGTGAGATATGGCTGGAAATGCGACCAAATAAGGCATGGAAATGAAGAATCTCATCCTGAAACTAGTTCTAATTCTTCAATTTCAGCCCAAGAAAGCCCGGCAGAAACGGATGGCGAAAATTTCGCCGAAATGCCGCCCAGCCGCATCCGCAAACGACCGAAGACGGCCGAACAACGCCAACGCGAGGAGCTTCGCTACTATCACAAGATCCTCTGTTTGCATAGGGAAATCCGAGCGACTGTTTATGTGAGTGTGAATTGATCTTTGGAACGGATGTGTAAACGTGTGGAATTTCAGACCAATGCTGCGATGGTAGACGAGGTGTCACGGCTGACGTTGGCTATCATCAGGGCTGAAGCTGAGAATAAGTAAGTTTTGGGTTTGTCAGATTGGGAATCTTGACTTAGATTGCTTTCCGAGCCGTTCTAACGAATCCTCATTTAGGAGCATCATCCAACGTCTGCGAAACCACGAACGAAACCGAATCCGTCGGATCAAGAACCACCACAGCCGTGAAGACGCCGCTGCTGCCGCCGCCGCGGCAGCTCAATCTACTCCGAAGACGCCTATCTCCATCCCGCCGTCGCCGATCGCTGCCGTGGAAAATGCTCCCAACTAGGGGACTCGCTTCCTCCTCCGCCACATATCACGACTCCCCTGGAACAAATGAGGTATTTAGGATATGAAGATCCCGTGCAGCTCTCTCTCGCCAATTACCACAAGCCCCGTTGTTTTGCGCATAATCACTTAAGACCAATCTAGATCTTCTTTTTGCTTTAACGGAAATCTTTGTCATCTTTTGGTCTTCTTGGCCCCATTGTGAATCTTGTCCATTTTGTATATTCCGATCTCAGCAGCGAATTATGGAAGAACTGTCGCTGTTTCTTCCTTGTTTATGATGTACCAGTGTAGAAATAAATCTTACGTACAATGTTGAGTCGTGGTTTTCTGGATTTATATGATTTTCAGGCTGAGACTGCGTCGATTTGCCTAAGGAGTGGTGGTTAAGAAAGGTGAGAACGACCAATTCCCATGACCAACCGCTCGGTGCTCGATGGGAGCTTAGAAATGAAGGTTCCGGAAATGCGATCTGACCTTTTTAGACGTCGAAAACGGTTTTCAGACTGTTTTCAGACTTTTCGGCTGTCGCCCAGACAGCGACAAGCTCGTTTAGGCTTCATTTGTATTGGAGCACGACCGGTCGCTCGCTTGGCACCAACCGCAAATGGCAAGCTCCAGACGAAGGGGAGCCGGCGAGACTGTCTAGCCAGGTCAAACACACTGGAATTGCAAGATGGAATCTGACTCGATGAGATGCAGACTAGACGATGCTTCAAGACGTCTGAAGCTAATTACAGAACATCCGCCCTGATACGTGATGGCGCTGTTCGTGATTGGATGCGGTGCAGGCTACGTGTAGACCCGAATTCACACATCTGGGTGCGAGTTCCACACCTGTTCTCGCATCGCAACCTTCAATCCATATTAGATTAACGTAGAACAGTCCCCCCCTCTCCGTCGAAATGCCCTTTTATCATCCTTTAATGAATCTTTACGATAGCCTCAAATTTTCCATTTTTTACCTTCAGAACGGACTCGATTTCGTAGTCCTAAATCCAAGGGTTCCTATGCACATCGTCCCAGATGTGGAAGCTCCGAGAAAGCTTCCACAGAAACAGAAATGTCCAATATTTCTCTCTCTCCTTCCTCTTGAAATCCTCGGCGACATTGTAGAGCAGGTCGACGACCTTGTAATCAACCGGCTCCTCAAGATCAAAGGTCCTATGGGACAATTCGCTTCCGCCTGGCAACAAAAAGATCTCCGGATCGGCGAAGACGGCTACAATAAATGTGTCTTCGTCAAAACCGCCGACGACAAGAAAATCCATCTCAATCGCCTGCTTCAACTGCAAGGAGCTAGAATCAGAACTCTTCTTGTCAAGACTTGTGACCCAGAAATCTGTCAATCCGCGGATTATTCCTGCCTGAAAACCACAAAATTAGCGCTGCATGGGTGGTATGAAAATCTCGTCATAGAACTTTACGCTGAAGACTTTTTTAATCCCGAGTTTCTCCAACTTTTCGCTGACTTTGAGCCGTGTTTGTCATCTAAATCGCTGTCAATATGGGCCCGTAGTTCCTTCGCAGAATCTTACTTCCTTGAGACCAGTCTGTGCCAATTTGTCCTAAAATTCCTTCGCCAAAAAGTCGGAATCCGACGAGAATTCAACGTCGGATGCAGGAATCTATGGCAAAAATTAGAATACGAACTTAACCCTCTTCTTGAACCCGTGCTGGAAGCCTTCTTTGGCGAGAGACTTAGCTGTTTCTGCCTCCCTGTGGAAGTCCAGCCTGAGACTGTTTTCCGGATCTATCAGTTCTTGGAAGCTGATGCCAAGCACGATTTTTACATCGTGGATATAGCAGTTAATAAGAAATATCGGAGAGAACTGGAAGACTTCGCAATGAAGAAGGAGTATAAGAATTACTTGGGTTTGTGGAACATGAAAAGGAAGCCCAGGAATCGCATTATAACGTTAGACATGGTACTGTATGCAAATAGGGTTTTGCTAGATTTGAGGATTAAGATGAACAAAGTATAAAAATTACTTAAACCTGAAATAGTGGACACTATTTAACTTAATTCGCGCTTGGAAACTCACTTTTGCCTAGATAGCCGATGCGGTAACGACCCGGATTATAGTGTTTTAAGGTCGCAGGTTCGAACCCCTTGGGAGCCAAACTTTTTCTATTGGACTAATTTCTCAATCTGAGTATTTTATTATATTTATTATAGCTTCTGTATATGACAAGTCAACGCCAAGACCCAAAACCCACCCATCGACCTCACTCCCTGCAATTGATGACCAGCGGCTTCTGCTTAGGATCGTCAAAGCGGTCCACAGTTTGGATCGAGTTGAGCATAAGGAAGGCAAACATCAGAAGCGAGGCAAAGATCACAGTCACTATGATAGCCATCCAGGTCATCGAGCTGAAAGTTGGGACGCAGTCGTTGACGTTGTTGGAGAACTTCACCAGGTTCTTTACTTCGTTTCGGTACAGGCCGTAGAGTTCCACCTAAGAATTACAGGCTAGTTTCAAAATTCCAAAAAAGTGAGTACCTGTATATTGTTAAGGACGATCCCGACGGATAGGTCACTCTGATTGAGAGGGAAGACGGCCAGGGAGGGTGTGCTGGAACAGCCATATCCGTAGCCGTTAACGCTGTAGAGGAGCCAACGGCTGATGTTACGAATCTCGACGTCTTGGAGGTTTATGTCCTAAAATAGAATTTAGCCGTCAGCAACAAGAAAAGGCCTCTTCAGGCAATCGTGTCGAGACCCGAGGGATATCCATTTACCTTCTCAAGGAACTCCGGATGCGCTGCAGACTTCGAAACATGAATCTCCTTGAGAACCACTTGGGAGAGATTCCAGTTTGAGAAGTACACATTAGACTTGAAAATGAGTCTAAAATAGCGAAATATAGAAACAGAGATTAAAGTGAATCTCACTCGAATTCAAGCTTCTTCTGAAGGGTGAAGTAGACACGCTTAGCCTTATCGGTATTCAGGTAGTCGCCGATTCCTGGGACAGAGCCATTTATGTTTATCGCGATGTTGAACCTAAACATGGGTAGATTGAGACTCAGACTTCGGCTAAATGGGCGATCTTGGGAACGGAACCCATTTAGAGGTTCCAGGTGGTCCCATGTCCCATATCCCTTACCTGTACTCCCCCATAGTATCATTAACCGCTGTGGAATTCCTACTTTTGACCTGACAGCTAACAGAATCCTTGGCCCCGAACATATAGTGATGAGTGACGTTTTCAGTACTTTCGATCCTGGCTGGCACAAATTGAGGCTTAGTCTTTGAAGACTGCCTTCCGATTACGACAGTGACCGCTTCGGCATAGAACAGGCAGTTGCCGTAAGTGGGAGGGTTTCTTGGAGAGACGTCGCTCAGCTCCTTGCTCAATCCGGGCTTGAAGTACGGAGGCAGCGTGATCGGGAAGGGCAGCTCCACGGCATCTGTCTTGGGAGCTGAAGCCGTGGTTTCAGGAGTCGTGGAGGTCGTGGACGTGGCATGGATACGAGGAGCCAAGACGACGGCTCCGAGAAGGGTCAAATACAGGGTTAGCGATGTCATAGGAACCTGAAGATATGGTATCAAAGTTAAAGTGGACACGTATCGATCTGAAGAAGCAGAAGATTCCGATCTGAAGGCAGGGGTAAATATTTGCCAGTCGCCTGCATTCTACGACTACGCTTTTTATCACTGTTCTATTGTACCAGTTGACGTCTAGCGGCGCTCCTACACGCGTTATCAGTATTTGCTGAGATTGGCTATGCTAAACTGTCCGAATCCTTAACTGTCCTGCCAGTCTTGGTCAGTCGTGGCCTGCACAGAATGACTAGATCTGAGCAGACGTGAGAAAAAGAGCAACGTAAGATAAAAGTGGTCGGCGACACGCGCTTGAATTAGCCAAAAACCAAAAAAGGTGAGTTTCAGATTTTTTTGGACGACGCGAGTATACGAGAAGCGACGAAGCACGGCGAAACGCCGTCAAATGAGTCACTCAACAAGTCACCAGGATTCCTTTTTTAAATAAATGTTTTCCAATGAGATGAATCATGCGCTCTTTTGCCGTGGTTCTGCATTAGAGCACTTTAAGACAGTGTTCCCACAGACTAGAGAGCACTGCACACCAGTGGAATCGATTTGGTTTATCATTGGCTTTCACAAAGAGCCTTAGCTTTAATTCTGTCTCTCGAAGATCGAAGGTTTTAGCGGTCATGTGACTGTATCGCAACACCACTTCACGCAATGAACTCATTAATTTGGAAATTTTCCAGCCCTTATAGTCAAGCGCCTCAAAACTCTCCGAATTCTCAATTTGTCTTATAAGACTGGTTTCATAAATTAGCTCCATGATTATTCTAATCTTGACCAACTGTCCAACTGCGCTGACTGTCAGCAGATTCGAGACAAAGAAGATATGGTTTCCCCACATTGAGGCTTTGCGATGATTAGATCTGTAGTGTCGGTCCAACTCTTTCAACCGAAATTTGAAACAGTGGATGGGTTCTTGACACTCCAAGTCGTCTGAATCGGCAGTTCTCGATCTGGCTATTAAAAGTCAAACCTCCTGGCATGAATAACGATTAAGATCAAAATTGCCGCCATATCTTCTTCAGTCAGATTGTTGTTCCCAAAGAACGAATCTTCAAGGTCGAAGCAATTGGTGGCGTACTCCAAGGCTACTTCAGCAGGTTCCTCGTAATCCTTAACCCACATCCAAATACAAACCCTGAATTTTCTTTAATTTTACTCTTTAAAATAGCAGAAAACATTATTCAAACAAAAATTACAAACCATCAAATGCTGTAGTCGCTTCTTTATGAAACTCATCTCTCGTTACTTTCGTCCTGTAAACGTTTTTAAAATTTTTGACCACAGATTTGAAACCACGAGTCTAGGTTTGATAAGAGTACGTAAGGCTAAAAAACGTTTAAAGAAGCCCATTGACGTCACTTGTATGTTGGGGGTAACAATTAGGTTTACGGACCATCCTGAAAACTCTGTAACTTTCCTTCCTTTATAACCTCTGAAAGTTGACGTAAATTTATAACACGCCATTTCAAGAGTATTTCCATTTCGCAGCACTTTGTTAGCATGAAAGTGACCATCAAAAAGAAATACTGGACCAATAGCCAACGCTGCAAACTTGCTTCTGTTTTTCTCGTCGATCCGTAAAGCAAGTTCATAACTGTCGCGTTTGGCGTCATTTTCCAGAAATTCCAGAATTTCGCATACCGTTTCTGGTTCAACGCGCGAGCGCAGATCCAATGTTTGAATTCGGTCGCCTAACAACGCTTCTATTGCCAAATCTTTAAGAGATTCTCCTACTCTTCCGTCAAGCAGGGAAAATTTGCGGTTGAAGTCAACTTTTTGGCTTAGGAATTTTGAGACAAATCGATACAAGGCAGTCTCGATAATTTCTGGCATTGTGTCATCATATGGTAAATCGACTGACAACGAGATGGCAGTGGGGCATGGGACTACGCCGACAAAAAGGTCACTGAATTTGGGATCAAAAAAGTCTGAGGTCTTCAGAGTGAGTTCCAGATTTTCGTACCACCCACGTAGGGCCACTTTTAAGGCTTTCAGGCACGACCGATCCATATGCGAATCCCATGTACTGATTCGCAGTTCATCAATGTGAACGCCATGTAATTGGGCAATTGAAGTTAGCTGGATTTGCTCTCCTTGAGGCGTCTCTGCTCTGACACACTTTTCGGGTCCGTAGGTGAAGACTTGAAGACCTTGCAGCACATTTGAAGCAAGTTCTCCAAAAGCGCCGTCGATTTTACGCAGGTTTTCGATTGGAAGATGGTCATTTTGGCCAACGATGTCGCTGATGATCTCGGGAGGGAGGAAGGCGAGGAAGCTGATGCGCGAGCAGGAGCTTTTGGAGGAGAGAAGATGAGCCATGGTGGCTATGATGAGTCGGCGCAACTCTTAGTGTTTATGTCAATATGGCCAATGCGAAAGGTGTCGAAAACACCATTTCAATGTGTCAACGTGTTAAACTAATTTCAATGCACCATCCACTTTATACCCATACAGCCTCGTTTCAAGCTACTCCACAAAACAACCCTCATTCTGACTTCATCAGCTTGTAGCCGGTAGCCAAACACCTTAAACCACCAAAACCCTCCGGCTCCTACCAGAAACACCTCACTCGATCCTGCCTAAAGCCTTCCTGCTTATGCCTATCTACTTACTTTAGGCTTATCCATCGTTTCTAGGTTATCCTTATATCAATCGGGCCCGGATACGGTAATAGAGCCAACACGTCTGGGAAGGGAAAGGTCTGATTTTGCCAAAAGTAGTTTATTGTTCCAAAGCAACACAAAAATTACAAAGTTGCCAAAAATTACGATCTTTTAACACCTTCAAGTTAAGCACACCCTTCATACCATCATCTCCCGAAGACTGCATCTTAACAGTCTTCCCGTTGCCAAGTGACTTCTTTCCTGAGAAGTCGTATCGTTTCCCTTGGCCAAATCCGTCATCATTAAGAGAGTCAAAGTCGAACCCAGCGTCAATTGCCAACGTCATCAGGTCTCGCTTATCAGCTCTGTTCGTTCGAAGCTTGACCTCATAACTGTCGTGATCGGCGCGGTTTTCCAAAAACTGAAGAATCCGGTTGACAGTTGCTAGTTCCACGGTAGACGACAAGTCGAGAGTCTGGATTCGGTCTTCTAGAAACGCTTCAATGGCTGGCTGTTGAAGAGCTTCTTCAAACTTCCCACAGCTTAAGGAGAATTCGCGATTGAAACGGACGTTTCGGTTTAAGAACTTCAAGACAAACGCGTGCAGCGGAGTCGTGGAGATGCATCCTGGGGTGTTCTCGGCAGACGACGGATCGAATCTTGGACATATCCTGAGCGAAGTGGCCGTGGGACATGGCTCAATTTCCTCAAAAAGCCGATTGTAATCTCGGTTAAGCAGATCCGAACCCTGAGGCATTATCAGAAGCTCTTTGTACCACCCACGTAAGGCCACATCCAGGATCTTCAAACAGCGATCGCCGCTGGTTTTGCATCGGTTTGCACAGGACTCCGCTTGAATGGAGTTGATATGTACACCATGTAACTGCTCAATTGAGGTCAGCTGGACTTGATCCATATGGCGCGTTTCTGCAAAGAGACACCCACCAGTTCCATTATTGAGCACATGAAGGTCCTGCAACGATTGATTGGTGAGCTTTCCAAAACTGCCGGCGACCTTGCCCAGATCGTCGATTGGATTCAGGAGTTGGTTCTGCTCGACGATGTGAGTGATGATTTTGGGAGGGAGGCGGGTTAGGATGTGTTCAGGAGGAGGGAGGTAGGTTAGGTTGCGGCTAGAAGGAGGGAAGCAGTGGAAAAGGAAAGCCATGGTGGCTATATGTAGATTGGGCGATTCGGAAGCTTTAAATATGGACAAGTGTGAGGAATGGCGATGCCAAAAGTGACACATCAGTTAGATCTGATGTGTCAATGGTTACGCCTAGAGTGCAAGAGCGGCTTCGACGACCTCACGTTGAAGCTTAAAAGTCAACGGGTCCAGCTTCAACTGCTCGAACCACTAAACAGAGCAAAGATACATTTCCCACGTCCGCCACTCTGAGCACATGAAAATTGAGCGGCTTATCCCAAGCGAATGCTCCATGATAACCAATGCTAAACGTTCCGCCAGCGCAACGCAGCGGCCTCCCAGAATGTTGCCTCCTTGCCAGTCCTTTGTTGTTAAGCATGTAGTGTTAACTCTTCTCGGCTTTAAAACCCTTTTTAATAATTTTAATTTATTGTTTTAACAACGTCATGAAACTTTAGCAGCCGCTAAGATACCGTACGCCAGCACGATCTGCCAGCAGCCTGGTCACATTAGCACCACAATCTAGCAAAAGTTCTTAGTAAAGTTTTACCATTAAAGACCAGCCGTCAAACGAACCATAGAAGTTCATCACACGATGACGCGTACATGTTTTGCGTCCGTTTCTAGAAAGTGAAGAATTTGCCTCACAGTTGGTATCTCTACAGGAGATTGAAGAGAGACATATTGAAGATTGTCGTTCAGAAAGGCTTCAATTACTGGCTGGCTGAGAGCGCTTTCAAGGAATCCACTACTTAAGGAGAATTTGCGTTTGAATTCAACTTTTTGGTTAAGATACGTTAGGACAAACTGGTACAGCGGAGTTTCGGAAATGCAAACTTTTGACTCGGCGTACACTATGATGGACATCGAGGTAGCAGTGGGACAGGGAACGACATCCGCAAAGAGCGAGAGGTATTCCGGGTTTGAGTAGTCTGAGACGGATGGCCATATTGAAATGCTTTCGTACCATCCACGCAAAGCTAATATCAAGGGCTTCAAGCAGGAATCGCATGCGTCCTTTCCACAAGTCCTGGCAAACAAATCTTGGATGTGAACGCCGTGTAACTGATTGAACTGGCTGATTGAAGTAAGGCGAAATTTGTCTCCTTGAGCCGTATCTGCACAGAAACACCCACTACGTCCATCAAGCAGGCGAATATTTTGTAGCCCGCTTGAAGCAAAATCTCCAAAAGATCCGTCGACTTTGCGGAGCTTCTCGATTGGGAGGTTGTCGTTCTGTCCCAGGATGTCGCTGATGATCTCAGGTGGAAGACAGGAAAGAGCAGAGTTGTCTCGGAGGGCAGAATATTTCTCGTTGAGAGCGGCGCCCAGGCGGAGAAGGGCGCGGGGCTCAGAAAGAACACGAAGAGTCATAGCAGTAGAGCAAGCGTGATCCGCAGTGTTTAAATAGGGATGGGTGTGAAGAAGTCATGCACTCCAATGCCACTTCTGCATGCTCTTTGTAATTCTTTGCCTACGTGGCCAACATATCTGTTGTGGTCAATTGGGAAGCTTAAAATATGGACAAGTGAGATACGATGGTGTCAAAAGTGGCAGAGTAGTTAGATCTGATATACGTATGGTCACGCCCCATCTAAGCTGCAGGCTCTGTTTTGACGTTACCCTTCGCCAACCCTAAACACAAAAACACGGTCTTCGCAGGAGCTTCTCAGGTCAACTTCATGATTAGAAATATCAGGGCAAACTGGTACAACGGAATCTTGAGAATGCAAAGCTTTAGCACAGATTCTTGTAAATTTTATTTTTTAAGAAATTTAGTTTATTAATTTTAGCAACGTCATGAAAATTTAACAACTGTTAAGGTACCATACGCCAAGGCGCTCCGCCAGTATCTTGATTAGATCAGTAGAATGCAACAAAGCTTAGTTTTACAATTAAAGACCAGCCGTCAAATAAACCATACAAATGACGCTGACGCTTACAAGAAATTCTTAGACGTTTTCCGTTTTTAAGCGTTTTTGCTCCTGTAAACTCGCCAAATACAGTCGGGATATCAACAACACGGGTATAGCGGTAGCTATCATCAAAACAAAACTGCGAGTTAATTGCCAAAGTTTTCAACTCTTCGATGTCTTCGTATTTGTTTAAAACCTCAACTTCATAAATGCTGCGTTTTGCGTCCGTTTCCAGAAAATGAAGAATTCGCCTC
Source organism: Steinernema scapterisci (assembly GCA_000757745.1). Classification (NCBI taxonomy): domain Eukaryota; kingdom Metazoa; phylum Nematoda; class Chromadorea; order Rhabditida; family Steinernematidae; genus Steinernema; species Steinernema scapterisci. The sequence continues at coordinate 178,432 of KN166685.1, read as the reverse complement.
ACAGTTGCTACTTTTATAGGAGATCGGATTGAAAT